>NDXB01005500.1:28463-63863 GCA_002631895.1 Agapornis roseicollis | reverse complement strand
AAAGATGGAGGGGGGGGGGGTGTTGTTTTTTTTTTTGTTTGGATTTTTTTGGTTGGTTGTTTTTATACTTAAGCATTTAAGTCTGTCTTAAATATAAGGAGATTCTTAATCACTGGAATGTTGGAATGGGTCTTTAATCAAGTGTTCACTTTTACTTAATGATTATAAAATCTGGGGTATTAAACCTTTTTTTTTTTTTTAAACTTTCAGTATAATCATAGAATTATATAATGGTTTGGCCTGGAAGGGACCATGAAGATCATCTAGTTAAACAGGCAGACACACCTATAATGATGCATTGTTTCTGTTGAGGCTTTTAATTTGCAAGATCTGCTATTTAATTAGAATCTTTATTACTAAGGACAATTTATCTGTATAATTTACCTTTAATGTAGATATTAAAGTAAAATATTAACTAGCTATTCTTCAACAACAGTTAAAAATGGGGTATGATGATTTTGATAATGTATTTTGTCATCCCTTTTTGAAGAATTACTTTGCACCCTACTTCAGATAAAGCAATGATGGTTACAGATGAATATTTTAGATGTTGTGCTTCACATTTCTTTTAAAAAGGTATATTTAGTGCTTGGATGATGGTAAAACATAGAAATAGTATAAATTGCACACCTAAAGTCTTTTACTAAAGGATCAGTGATATTTGAGTTTATAAACTGTTGTTATTTCAAAGCATAACCTTAATTAGAACGTAAGACATCACAAGAATAAGAGACAAGCAGACAACGCTTACTTATATATTTATTCCTACTTCACTAGAAGGAAAGAATCAGTGTTAGTTTTGATGGGTAAAAGATACAAACCTTCAGCTAATGTGACTTTTTAGTGTCTGTCCAGGATTGATGGCTGTACAGTCTGGTTTAAAACTGGATGATAGAGCTTGTCATGAGAGCAGAAGCCTAAAAACAGAAGACAGCCAAAAGTGGATTGCTGCCCAATCTCTAGCCACATTTAATTCACTTGAATGTGTGGTATTTACCAATAAACCCACTTCGCTGGCAAACCTTCAGTGATTTGAGCAAAAAGTTTCCTTCACATGGAATTTAATAGGGGATTTGAATAGTGTTACATTATTTGTGAAAAAGCATTGTATTGATTTGTTCCATTTGGAGAAAAAAAAAATTGTGTACACAATTAGTTTTTTAAGCAGTGTTAGAGTATCACCACTCTGTCCATCAGGTTTAGAGTTCTTGAGCTCACAATCCCCATTCAGTGCTTGTGATTGTCTCCCACTGAAGTCTTGGGGAGGTTTTAGAAGTCTTAGGGAGGTTTTAGAAGTCTTAGAGCTCATGCACTTCCCTTAGCACTAGCACTTGGGGAAGACGTTAAAAATCCCTGCGTATGTACTCCCAAGGCTCAGGAGTGAGCTCTTTCCCAAGGAACTAAAGATAGTTCTTCAGCTGTTCATAGCAAGAGCCTTTCTATAATACTTTTAAACTTTTCAGCAGGGTCGTTTAGTGCCAATACTAGTAAAACTTATATTTGTTTGCTGAAAAGGTCATGAACCCAGTAAGATTTGGGGCCAGAAGAGAACATAAGAAGTCTCCTAATGATAATACGGGTTGGAAGGCAAGCCCAACAAAAGCCAGATTAGTCTACATGTAATGCAGGGAGCCTCGTAAAAGGGGAATGTTTCTAGTATTTTCCTTTACCTCTTTCTACTGTGCTTCCCTAAACCCAGCAATCACTGTATTTTTACCTTGTGAGTATCATTTATACCTTTTAAAAATAAAATAAGTGCATTAGAAGGTTTTAAAAAGAGAAGTTGGGGCTATTAAGAAACTTGCAGAAACTGTGAAGTTATATTGCATCTCAAATTTGGAAGCAAACATTTTAAATTAATCATCTGGATCCTCAGGTGCGGGGTGTTAAATCCAAGTTGTGACAAATATTTTATGTGGTGACTGTCATTAAAGAAGTGTTTAATATATTTATGTTATTCTACAGATCTGCTCCCATGTTTTGTTTAAGAAAGCATAATTTTTGGAAGATATATGTTGCTTAATCATATAAGCTATGACTGTGACGCCATAGGAGTCAAAGTATCAATCTACCATGAATATTTAACCTTAAAATGGGGATTAAGCAAATTATTCAGCTGCTTTTCTTTATCCCTTAGTGAAGCAAAGATTCTGTAAAATTATTTTGATTATTTTGCTTGCTTTTTTTTATTTTTTTGATTGTTTTTATTACACTGCAAAAGGAAAAGACATAGGAAGCTTGGCTGTAACAATTCTTTTTTGTAGATTATCAGAATTCAGGGACACTTCTCATATTTCAGATTTGACAGAAAATTAAGTTAAAGTTTAGACCTAATGTACCAATTTGTATGTTCTTTGTTTTTTCTTGTATTTATTGGAAAGATCCTATATATCTCTTAAGGGGGGGACTACTTTTTTAGTCCCATAATTCAAGTGATAAATAAGTAGAAATAGTTGTACTCTGTGAAGCCTTTATCTCTCTTACTAGTAAGTGGCTGATGCTGAAAAGATCAGCTAGCTGCTGGTGGGTTTGCTCTTTCTGACTTCTTGGTTTGATAACCTAAATCAGTAATAATTTTACATCACATGTCAAAGGCCTAGATCTGTCTTCGCCTGATAAAGAGCAGGCATTAGGGTGTTTGAGCTGTCATTGCAGTCTCATTGGATTATGCAGCTAATTTATAGATTTGTCTGGGCTACAGCACTTTGACAGCAATGTCCTTTGTTCACACCTTTCTTATCAAGCTTTTCTTTCTCTCCTGCTTATTTATTTGTTTCCTCTTCTGTGAGGTCTGCTAAGGAGACAGTAATAGACTTTCTGCTGCTGTAGGGAGGAGTGTAATCAGTAGCTGCAGTGATAACATTAGCAGGGTTAGGGCCGTGCTTGAAACTAGTGGCATGCAAGTAAGTTTGGTTTTATTTGGATAGAGTGAGAAGTTTGCCATGCTCTGCCAAAATAGAAAGTGATAGCACCGTTGTAAGTATAACATTAGACATTATTGTCTTGACAGGTGTCCTCAAGTGCTTAGTTGGTTAATTTGTGCAGTTGTTTTGTTTATACTTCTTATGCTCTTACAAGGTTATAATGGAGAGAATCCTAAGCCCAGATGGTAAAGAAGTCAGAGTGAAAAGGAGAATGATCTAAAAATAAGGGGAAATTATCTAGTAGTATTCTTACTGTGATAAGGATATGCGTTTTTTATACTCCTGAGGAGGAGAGTGGAAGGGAAGAGAGGGATATTTATCTGGTTGTGAATCCACTAGTGAAATTAGTGTATATTTTGGAATTGAAGACTGCAGGGCAGGCTCCTTCCAATATTTTTGCAATACTGGGAAATGACAATACTAGCATAATTATTTATATGCTTCTGTTTATGAGATTTGTAAGAAAAGAGAAAAAACCTGATTACAGGATTGCAACAAGCTACTTTTCCTAACCATAACTTTTACTGGAAAAGAATGAGGATGTGGAACACACCTTATTTCCTGGAAAATAACTTTGATTTTTATAACTGAAAGTATAAACACTCCCACTGCTTTGTCTTAAGTAGCAATCATGACAGATTGTTACTTATTAATGGTATTACTGGAAAGCACTGTTGCAACCTGCAGACTGATTTCACACTTGCCATCTATTATTTTGCTGAATTATTAATAGATCCTTGGCTGTGTTTTATTGCTCTGAAAGTAATCTTTTGTGGTGATAGAAAACTCAACAATTATTAGCTCTAGATGTGTAAACCCACACCTGTTTTCCAGTCAACAAATGAGATTTCAACTAGTGAATTTATTTTTTTAAGTGGTAATATTATTTAAAATTTGTATTTCATGGTGTGGAAAGTATATAAGGATAACCACTTCTGTTTCATCTATTGCTGAAAAGATGCTCAAATAGTCAAGAAAGTCACTTTCCTTTGAAGTAGGAAGGCCTGGCCAATCTCCCAAATGTGTTTTGTTTTTATTAATTTCTTTATTTTTGTCTTGTGCATTCTGTTTCCTCATCTCCATTGAAATTCCTTTTCAAAACCTCTCTTTTTTGTGAGCCTGTCAGCGCAGAAGCAAGAGGTGGAAAAGGCTTGTTAGGTCACCTAGTAGCCTTGCTGCTGGTCAAGTGAGGAGGGGTCAGCAAAGAAGTGTTTCCTCTGGTATGTTTTCAAGTAACTACTGGCATATTAAAAGTAAAGGCCAGCATTTACCTGTGTTTTCTGCTGAGTATAAACGGATCTGGCCATATAACCACAGTAGAAGTTTCAAGCATCATAATATGAATAAAGCTTTGTGGTTTAATAATGAATCTGAGATCTGTGAAGGAAACTAAATGCTGATAGTAAGAAGTGTCTCTGCGTGGAATATGTAGATAATGTATATGCAGTATGTGTGCGTATGTTCCTATATGTAAGGTGGGAAAGCTTCTCGTCCATATGTTGTATCCAAAGAGGCTGGAACAGTGTCTTACAGCTGCTTGGGATATAAGATGATAGCCCCCCTGACTTGGGGGAGAAGGCAGAAGGCAATTGGAGGTGCCCAGAAAGAGAATCAAGCCTAAATACATAAATGATATGGTGCCTAATTATCTCACATGAATAATGGATTTCATTGTTCCATCATCCTTTAAATGCTCTGCACTAGAGATAAAATGTAATGCAGTCTGGACTGGTGGTTTAATGCAAGTGAAATATTTTTGTGTATGAAATTGTTTAACTGTGTAGTAAAAACCAGGTGGATTCTAGACTCATTAAAGGGGGGGGACAAAAACTTCGATCAAGTACATGTTCTATCTATATATATGTATGTATTTGTGTGTGTATATATATATATAAGGACGTATATGCAAATGCTTTTTTCTCTCTATCCTTAACTTTACATTGGACATTTAATTTTGAGAGAATAGGCAGGTCAGTATCTAATCCCATAGTTTTGTTGTTGGGTTTAGCTGATATAATTAGTTGTCATTATATAAGGGTGATGCTCTCATTACTGTGAATATTGCAGGTGCTGTTATTAGGAGCACACATGCAGGTCACATCTTGCTGTCAGTGTCAGAGCAGTACGAGGTTGGGTTAAGTGCATATGTAACCTGATTGGATAATTAAGAAAATTAAAGATACCTGATAGTTTCATCCTATCCCTGTGAGAGTGGGAACTCTCAATGTCTTTTGAAATAAATTGGAATGTCTGACAAGAATCAGAGACAAAAAATCACCCTGCATTCCACTCAGCTTGGGCAGTAAATTTTATAATAGCCTGACTTACAACCTGTGGTGGAGTTCAGGATTGATTGATTTATTGCAGTGTGATTACAGTTACTTCTAAACTCTGAATATGCTGTGTTTTAGGTAACAACAAACTTTTTAACCTGTAGGAAAAACTGGGTAATGTGTTTGAGTTCCTTGTGGTAAGGGAACTAGACTAAATGAAAAGTACGTATGCCAAAGTCTGTTCCCACCCTTTCCTCCTTCTCTGTCTTCTTCACTCCTCACAGGTAACACTTTCCAAAAGAAACTCTAATAGTCCCTGGAGCCTGTTGCCACATTGTTCTATTACTTAAGGAGAGCACAGTATCTTTCTGATTTATGTGGACAAGTTAGTACTCCTGAGTTTTTACCAGGAACCACACCACCCCCTCCCCCAAGGATTAATATATAGCGAGATTTCTTTCCTTCAATATGAACTTGTGCACCAGGGATGTTTCATGTTTGCTTTTCAAAACTGAAACCTTTCAGCACCTCTTTTTGTAAGCAAAATTAGAACTGCTAGTGCCAAATCCAAAATGTTTATCAGACAAATCCTGATTGAATAGGACAAACAAATGTCTAGGGAAAGAATTTTATCTGATACAGTAGCTCTGCTAGTCTAGATCTCTGTGGGTATTCTGGTCAGAAGTGCAATTAAGACAGTTGTTAGCATTCTCTCTCTTTGTACAGGTTCTTAGCATTAACAACCAAGATCCTTCTCAAATGGCCAGAAGAAAAATCCATCTGCCTTAAGAGGAAACTCCCTGTTAGTTCCAAATTATGAAGAAAGCTGATACCTTTGCAGCCATAAAGTCAACTTCATGTGTAATGCACCCCACAATTCCCCCAGCTGTCGGCTGGCATGATAGCTATCAACATAATCACTAGACATGCTCTGTGGCTCTGACCCTTTTCTGCCCTTTATATAGGAAAGTGTCTGTTCCATGAGCTAATGATCAGACACAGATAATAAGGCTTTCCTTTACTTGCCCGGAAATCTGCTTCAAGGCTGTCATTCTCTTCTAAGTAGGGGTGCTGTTTAATCCTAATACAGTCCCCACTTGCCTCAAAAATAAAAGAACTCATCACTGCTGCTTTGAAAACTGCATGTCAAGCTTTGGGTTTGAGCAGTTACTTCAGAAGTGACTCAGGCTATTGGGTCTTCAGACTGCCTAGGTGGCTCCCATGTATTTGTAATGATATTGAAAGTCTTCTCCTGTCCTGTTACACGGTTTTCATTCCTGCTAACTCTCAAAATTTTCATGCATCAGAATCACTGGTAACATAGCCAGGCATAGTTACTTGTCTAATACAGTAACAAATAAGGAAGTTTTCTGCTCTTTTTCCTTTTAATTTTCTATGGAAGCCACAGACATTCTGATAAGTCCCCAGGAAAGAAAAATAAACAAATATAAACCAACCATCATCATCAAATGCAAATTCATTTTTCTATGGGGATTGAATTACATATAATAAATCGTGGTACTGCATGTCGTTTTACAGATCTCATTAGAATTTTTCAAATCTAGGTTTTAAACTTTGACTTCTGTATTCTTGTAGAGACAACTAAATAATTTTTCTTCTTTTCAAAGTTGCTGGGAGATCAGCAAGCACATCTTGTTGATAGCAAAACATTTTGTGTAGCTGTTCCAGGTTTGTATCAACTACTCTATTGCTTTGTAGAGTGTGTCAGCGTATTTCCCAGTGTAGTGGGAATGAAGAGATATTTGGGATTTTGAGTCCTGAGATAAAATGAGTTTTTACAAATAACAGAGTGATTCTGTTCGTAGTATCCTTCCTGGAGTCTGATTTTCTCTCTCTATATATAAATATATAAATTTATAAATATATGAATATATAAAGATACAATATAAATTATTATATATAAAATAATATAAATGCATATATTTACATAAAGTATATATATTTACAGTTCAAAGTAATCTTACTTCCTTTTTCCTTACTTTCCTATTTCTCTCTATTCTGTGAATTTGTTGAGAATAAACAGAAGAAAAATCTGTGCATAATCAAATGAAAGGTTGAGAGAGATTTATGAACAGAGGATGGAGGAGATTGCAAGGTGAAAAGACAAGAGATTTTCCTTGGGGAATGCAGAGTAAGGGAGCAACAAGTTCAGCTTCATTGAAAGGTAATAGGAATGGGCTGTTTTCATCCTGAAATGTATATACATTTAGAAGCATGGAGCATTAATGCAATTGGAAGCAGGGAGCTTCCAATCAGTTTTTCAAAATCAGATATACCTTAAATGATGTTGATTTTAGGATATGTTGATTTTTAAGTCAGTTATATGATTCTTTGTGAGTCAGACTCAAGATCTTTTACCACCAAGGGTGATGTTATTCAGAGCCAAGAAAGCATTGTATAGTTTTGGAAGATTTCTTTTTCATTTCCATTCCTTTTATAATTTCCATCTCCAAGTAGCACAGCTACGATTGTGGTTTGGAGTTCTGTTGATATGAATAACTCCACTTTTGAATGATTTCTGTCCTGCACAAGTTATTATGTAGCTGTCATTGAATCTTGGAACACAAAAGCGTTAAACTAGAGGGTTTCAAACTCCTGAGTGGCATGAAGACTGTGCCTGAGGGGGCCTTTTCTCACAGAGATGCACTTCCGCAACGCTTTTACCACACAAAGTTGAAAACTCTTGTGCTAGAAAAGTCAGAAAGCTGTTTTGGGGATGTTAATGGGAAGTTTTAGTGAAGGGATCAGGATAATGATCACTGTATGTTTGGCATACTTTCTGGGTTTTGATTTTTGTGTAGAATTTTCTGTGGAACCTTGCAAACATTTATGCTTCCATAGCTTATAATCCTGGTCTGTCTCTTCTAATAAATTGTAGATTTGGTTGTTGTGCTCTTACAGTCTTTTACCTAACATGACTCCTTCCCTGTAGATTACCGGTATGTTCAGGAAACCATTTAATAATTGGTGGTGATTTAATCATCTAGTTTTGTGAAATGGTTGTCTATTTGTTTTCAGAGATATGTGATAGTGGTTTTTTGCATCTAGTTTGGGAAAGTGTGCCTGAGGGGTACGGGATGACAGTTGAAAGGACATTCATTTGTGGGTCTGCAGGGATGTTGATTCAGGCCAGCTGAGAGAAGCTGCTGCTCTGAATGTTTAGTCAGAAGTTATCCCACCAAAAGTCCAGCTATTCCATGGAGGGGAAAGGCAGCTGACCTGATAGAATAATTTACATTGAGATAAAGTTCTCTTAATCCAGGAAGTGTTACTCTGGTGACAATACATAATAGCTATTTCAGCACCTTTTTCTTTCAGACACAGGGGACGAACAAGTTTCTCTCCGTCTGCTGCCTGTCTTAGGATAATGCTACATTAGAGGTACTGCTTTAGGTTTAGTAAGTGCAATGCAAAGATATTGGTAGATTAGTCATAGGAACAATAAAATACACCAAGAAATAGATCGAGGCTCTGGATGATGAAAAGAGCCATTATTCTGTGGTACCCCTTTAAACAAAGTTCTGAGAAGCAGTAGCCTTCAAATTTATTTATTTACTATTGTATTCAGAGCCTCCTGTTTAAGGAATTGTCTGTGAACAAATTAATTAAGGTGGCTACCTTAGGGTGGTTTATTTTGTTTAACATTACTGCCCCCATATGGAGATAGTCGGAACGTACAGGGATGTAGGGAAGGCATTTTGTATATAAAGCAGTTTTAAAAATATTTTTTGGTCGATTCTAAGCTCTTAGATTTCAACTTCTTCTTACTTCCTTGGCATTCAAACAAAACAGGGTATGGCAAGGGAGGTGCTGATGCTGTCAAACAGAGAAGTTGAAAAGAAAGGCACTTTAAATGTAATTATAATTGGTAATTTTGCAAATGCACCTGTAGCCTACAAGTTTTCTAGAAAATCGTCTTACTGCAAAATGGAGATTCAAGTACTTAAACTTTCCCTGCACCTGAATTTTACGTGAGTGTAGCTGCAACCTCTTAAAATCAGTTTCAAGATTTTCAGAATAAAATTTGATGGGTCATCTCTAGCAATATTTGAATGAAGTCATGTAACTGGTACATGTGACTGAGTTAAAGGTGATTTTTGTCAAAGCGAAGCGTGCTAATAAACTGCCGTCTTCTCATTTAGGTTATGCAATTATCTAATATTATTTGCTACTATGCTCAGATTCTTATTTATTACCATGCTCAGTAATAAACTGAGCATTATCACATTTAGATTATGCAGCTATCACTTAAGCTAATTTTACTGCCACAATTAACTGGTTTCTATTAAAAAAAAAGGATCTTTTTTTTCCAGTGCTTTTGTGTGGTTCACTCTGCAGTGTTAAATTTTCAGTCCTGAACTGGTTGCTTGAAGGATTATTTTTAACAAGCCTCATGCAGGAAAATCCAAAAATGAGGAATTAATAAAGATTTACTATTGCCACAGCAGCATTTTTTTAAATGGCCATTTCCAGGCAACTGGGGGAACAGTTAAAACTTCTTTTTAATCAGTTAAAGTGTTACAGGCCAAGTCGAGTGTTCTTACAGGCCAAGTCGAGTGTTCTTTATTTATTCCAAGTAGCTCATTCAGTAAATTCTTTGAGTGTCCCAAAGGGCTCTGTGTGGAAAGGATGTTTACAAGTACAAAGTCAGCGTTATACTTACACTATATGCTTGCTTAACTCCAGTTTGTTTTAAACACATTGATACACATTACCATTTGCAACATTAAATTTGTTCTGCACAGTGACAACAATTTGTAACTATTAAATGTAGTCAGTGATTATTTTTTGGTTTCTTCTACTTTTTGAAAGCATAAAATTTGTACTGAACAACCTTTTTTGCTGCATGCTGTAATAGCGTTCTCCCGTTTGATGTCTAGGACATCTATCATTCTCTTCAGCTGTATACATAGAATTTTTTATTTTATGTTCATTGAGTGTTTACTTTGATAAAATTCAGTTTTCTAATTAAGAGGCATTATCTTGCCCTGAATTGTGAATTTATTTGGAAAATAGGTGATAGTGTTTGTTCATTGCCTGTAAGAGAAGGAATGGGCATATGTGGGCATTTACAAGAACTTTTATATCTACAGTAAACTTTTGTCAATGCTAATAAGTTATCCTTTCAGTAGCTCATTCAGTTTTCAGATTTGTCTTAAGATTGAGACTTTCATTAGCAATATTGGAATGAAACTAACATGAAATAATGTAAATAAAGACAAAATGAAAAAAGTAATTAGAAATGTCTCCTCATTGTAAGGCTAGCAAGCTCTGCATGTTCGCCTGTTAGCAGCAGAAGTGCTCATTCTCTGTTCCAAACAGCGGTGCTGCAAAGTAACACAGATCAGCAAATCATGTGCCTGCCAGTGTATGCTGCTGCCTTTTACTGTGGTGAACAGAAAAGGAATGGAAATATTTTATTTTTTTTTAAAAACTATGGAAAATGAAACAGTAGCTTGGCAGCATATTGTTCATGTCCCTAAGTATCTATTGATAATTAAGGTACAATATGGATTAGCAGGGGTAATAATATTTCAGGGAAGAATTAGGTTAAAAGAATGTTTACTTCTGAACTCACTATGTGTCCAGATAAAAATTAATGTTCAGTGATAATGAATCTGATGGTTTTCTGTGCCGTTTTAAGGCAGATGAAAAGCCAGTTGTAGAGGACATAGCAGTAAAATGACTACAGAGAAAAATTAGCTGACAAAATGGAGTGGAAGAACAGCTGTTGAAGCGGAGCTGAGTGACACACTCCTTGTCTGGTGCTTTCTTTTACCTACAAGAAAAGACTTGAGATCCACACGGTCTGAGTTAACTGATTCTTCTGCAACACCATTCCAGTTCATCTCTGAAGTGAGAGTCAAAAATATGTAAAAGTTTCTTGCCCTATTAACCACATTAATTATTACATATATATTACATACATTAACCATAACTTGTATTGAAAAAAACCAAAATACCATATTAAAATTTTGCTCTCTTTCCCTGTTTCTGAATTTGTGGTCCTTTTAATTCATGTTCCAGTTGAATCTATTCAACTGAAAAATATGTTTGAAAGGCTGTTTTAGTGTTTGACTTACAGTATCAAAATGTATGCAAGGCAGTAAATCTGCTTCCTTGGTAATTTTTGTTTAAATTTCAAATAGAAATAAAACAGATCTAGTAGGAACTTAATAGATGAAATTTCCTATATGAGACTTGTATATAATGATGGTTAGAAAACTTCAGTTACCAAAATTGATTTTCAAATTGGATGACAGTAAATGATATGTCACACTGTGAAAGTAAACAGTACATTAAAAAAATAAAGTGTATTACAAGTTCGCAAAACTCAGCATAGTGAAGAAACAAAAATGACAGGGTAGGTGTAGGACGACATGTCTGTAAGGGTATGCTGATGGGTGAAAGTAATTATGTTAAATAATATTAAATGTACTTAAGGAACTACATTTTAAGAAATAGGGGAAGATACTGATGAGAATAAAGATATCTGGTGTGGTGGCAATAATATGACATGAGTTTGCAAAAGGAGATGAGGCAGGTAGAAGAAGGCTGTTGTATAACAGAATGGATGGAAGAAAGGTTAGAACTCCACAAGACTAAGCATAGTTGGAGATAGTAAGATAAAAACATGAGTAATGATGTTAGTATATTAAGCTCTAAATTAATTATGCCTTAAAAATATGTTTTTAAAGTTCTCTTTTGGGGCTTCAACTTGGTAAATCTTGCTGTACACTGAAATACTCTGGGAGGCTTTTGAATTCTGGTTTTCCACTGAGATCAGCAACATTGCCAGAATTTCCCAATCTGCCATTTTCCATTGTTTCTCCCAAACTCATGAAAGGACCAAAAAATAATACAAGTCTGCTGCACTTAGTTGATTTAAATCGCAGCAGCCTATGATGTTCTTGTGGGAGCCTGCCATATTTTTGTGGGAATCTTTTACATAACTTTTTTTTTAAAAAAGGGGAGGGGGAGGCAAACAGGAAAGCAAATGCCTCCTGTGTTGTCCCATCCTTTAAAACTGCTCTACCTACTGCTGTCATCTTAAGTGTTAGCAAAGAACTCACAGTGTGAAGCAAGTATTCTGGAGACAATGCATATTGATGCCTTTTTGCCCCCAAATGCAGATATAATTTTTATTCATTCATTCATTCATTCAAAAAAAAAAAACAAAAAAAACCAGTTGTAGCCAAAATGTCACAGAACAGTACATAAATACGCAAATCAGATGTGCCTCTGTAACTCCTCTGAAACTTTTTCGGGGGCATTGGTCCATTGTTCTTCCCATGTAACATAGCTCAACCTGGATCACCAGAGGGCACTGCTGGGTCTCTTAAGGGGTCATACTGTTCCTATATGCCTGGGAGATAGTCTGTGACTATAGAGAAGTTGGAACTTTTTCATAACTTACTACCTGATAATACTTCTTTAGCTTTTTGATCCAATAAGCAACCTGGAAAGAAAAAGAAGATACAGTTTTTGAGGTTTGGTGTGGTGATGATCTTCCTCAACCCTGTGCCTTCCCTTTTACCATGGAAGCCTACCTCATATATTCCTACTTCAGGCACCTAAGATATGATACATGGGCTGACATTTAGGATCCACATTGTCCAAATGGTCAATAAAAAAAAAATGCACTTCTTTGTGGAAACTCAATGTTCCCATTGGACAATACAAAAATTATGTTGCCTGTGAATAATACCTCAGTAAAATGAGATTATAGGTTCTTTCAATATTTTTAATCTGTTTTGCACAACATGCCAACTTCGTAATGAAGGACTGATGAGGAAAAGTCTCTTTCCCAAAGACTATCTGTTCAAATCTTCAGCTTATAGAACATTTACAAGCATTTTGCATTAATGGAAAATACTTAAAGGATATTCAGACCTGTAGGTTGCTTCCAAATGTGGTAGTAGTGACAGGAAAGTAAACTTCCATGTAATAACAATTTACATTACATTTGAGCTTTATTATTAGACTTTAGCTATACAGAAGCTTGAGTACTGTGAAGTTTGTGGCTAGAATAAAAGACTTTCATCTAGCACACTAGATATCTCAATCTAGTTCTACTGAAATATTAAATCACAGAATAGTTTGGGTTGAAAGGGATCTTAAAGATCACCTAGTTCAATTCTTGCATATACTGTGAAAGTTACTTTTGTAGCTTCACTTCAACCAGCTACCTGGAGATAATGCTGGTTTTGGTGTTATCTGCCATAGGCAGATAGGCACAAGCAGTGCATCTGTTACGTATTTGTTAGAACGAGATTGCTTCTAGCACGTGAGAGTGAAGGAATGTGAGGAATTTGTATGTGCCAGCCAGAGTGCTCCAACAGGGCCAGAGGCTTGTGAGTCTGGGAGGATGGGCTAGTTCTGCTGGGAACTGTGTGTGTTTGTTCTTCAAGTGGCATCCATGGAGGATTCTTATCCTTTTTCTGAATGTAATGGTCTCTTGAGGCAGTCGTCTTTCCTAGGGTTAGAGGAGTCAGTCCGCAAATCCTGTGAATAAATATCGTATATGATTTTTGAGGAGTGTTTTAAATAGAATGTTATCTCTTCAGTTGTAAAGAAAATAATAACAATAAAAAAATCTACATCTCAACATTTCTATGTGTTACAGTATCAGTGGTATCTCTGTAGAATACATTAATGCTAAGTGCCTTTCTGATACTGGGAAGAAACTGTTTGTGGATGTTCTACTGTGGAATAATACAAGACTGAATTAATTTGTGACTATTTTTTCTAATCAATTAATTGTAAATACTGTGGGAATTACCCCCACAGTGTTCTCCTTATCATAATAATGTTTCAGAGTATAAAATGTGCTGCATATGAAATACAGGATGTTCCAAAAGTCATCTGTACAATACTGTCTTTCTTTCAGTGGCTGTAACTGCTTCAGAAGCCACTGCAGCTTGGAGAGTGTAAGATATGGGCACAACTAAAAAAAGCCAGATTAGATCCACAGATGATGTAGTCATTAACTTGCTTTATTCCACTTAAGTGAAAATGTCATGTTTAATATAGAAGTGTACAGTAGATTCTTTGATGTTAAAAATACTCATCTTTCATGTCAGAGAACCCTTTTGCTTCAATTTTTAAGCACAGTTAGTATTCATTAAGTTGTGATCTGACACAAAATAGATGTTTAAGACAGGTTATTTTTAACAGGTGTATTACCTTTATACCATATTTCTGTGGCAGGAGACTTACAACTTTCATATATTATGTATTATATTTAAGGAATACCTGTTTGGTTATAGCTGGTAAATGCATGACCTAGGACAAATATGTAAAAGTCAAAGTTTAAATAAGGTTAATCTTGCCATCCATTTTTACCTTGAATTTTCTACTTCAACATCTTTTGACATTGGATACATTTGCTTATTGTATTCTCACAACCAAGATTCGTTTACATTTAAATAATACCTTTCTGTTTTCTTTCACTCCTACTATGCTACTGTGATTGCATTACAAGTATCATGGTATTTCTTTTTAATCACTATTAAAATTATGTCAAATATGGAACATCATTTTCTTAGTGGCTGGGAGTTTTAATAAAATTCAGTTTTAGCCTGTTTTAATCTAAAACATCCATTAAACATCCAGTAAAATCTGTTACCCTGCTCTTGTTTAGCTGAACATATTGACAGAGGCAAACTAGATAATCATATACTCAAAATAACAAATTCTTGAGGCTGTGAAATAATATTTTTTGTAAATTTGTAAACATGCTGCAGATTGTTAAATCACAAATTCAAAATGCAGTTGTTTGCTGCTGTGCAGGAAGATGTTCTGAGTTGTGTGCTCTTGTGAAAGGGATTAATACAGAATTCAGTTTATAATTGTCTTGAGTTATAAAGGATATGTAAAGGTACTAGGAGTACCTGTATTTAATGAAATAACTTCGGGTGCTATCAGGTCTTTAGAGATTTGACAGATGGAGACACTAATGTAAACACACTCTCCTAACCAGCAAGCAGTACAAGCACAGTAAGGTGCTGGCTTGCTTAGTGTACCTTGCTATTTTTGTAGCAATCCGTGCAGGAGCTTTCTGGCTGAGGGCATGAGAATTTAGAACAGATTCTATTAGATAATGTACTCCCAGTATGTCCTAACTGTAGCAGACTGATGCTGTGATGCTGCTCTTTCTTTCTCTGAATCACACCACGAACACAACTGGACTGATCTGAATAGAGGCTATTTTCCTTAAATTAAGGAGGTATTCAGGTTAGTTACTGTGCAAAACCAACTTGGATATTCCTAGCTATTGGCGACATGAAATTATTTTCTGGCAAATGATACGGATTTTAAGTAGAGACAAAGATTCTTTTCTTTACTTATATCTGTAAAGTAAGAACATGAAATTGAAAACGTTCAAGGCAGTCATATTAACTATTCACTTGGAGTGAAACCAGCTAAGTAAACAGAGTTATTTTGAACTATCTTGACACGTTCTTCTGTTGGACACACACAACTGTTTAGCATCTAGCTTGTCACTCTGGAGATAGCTGAGCATAGATTAACATTTACAGAAAATTTAGTGATTTTAATAATCTTTGGAATTGATATAAATTTACATACAAGGAGGAACCAGCTACGCAGCAATAGTAACAAAGCACATGAAGCTTATTCTATGTAAAAGAGTGAGAAGAAACTGAAACACAGCATGAATGGTACAGCTACGTTTGTTAACAGTATATATCAACTGGTTTTCTCTTAAACCCATGACTTAATGAAACTTTAAAATTGCTCAGTTCATGATCTAAGGTGGAGTTCGCTAGGATGACGACTGCATGCTTGAAATGCTAATATATCAGTCACTTTTTAAACAGTTTTTAAATGTTCTCACCAGTTAAAAAACAAAACACCAAGAAACACAACAAAAAAACAAACTATAACCCCCCCCAAGCCCCTCAACCCCAAAGCCAAGTATCCTCTTAATAACACAAAATGTAAAGCTATAAACAGACACAAGACTGCATTTTATTCCAGAGATACGGTTTCTATATGCAGTTGTAATTAGGATTATAAGGTTAATGAGCTGGGGAAGAAGCAGCTGGTCAGAATTATTTCCCTTAATATCAAGAAAATGAGGTAAAATCCTCTAGGTTTTTTCTTCTTACAGGTACAGAAATGATAGTCTATTTGCTGTTATGTTCACCTTTTGGTTTTAGAACTGGCACTTCTCCAGCCCAAGTACAGAAATACAGCACTAAGATACATGGATTAACAAAGAATTTGTTTAGCTAGTGCTATGGTTACATGGTAGGGACCATACATGTGGTGTCAGGCAGAAAATGTAAAATTGCTTGGAGTATCTAAAGCATGGTTATAAATAAACATAAACATTTCTTTTAATGCTTAGAACTCTGATTATTTTCTGATTGTTTTTACCTGATTTGCTTTCTTTTCTATTACAATTTTTAGTCTGATGTGTACCTTAAGAAATGCAGTGAATGTTGATCTACGTAGTTTGTAGTAGGTACAGGTTCTGCAGGTCTCTAAAATATGATGCAAGAGCAAAAACCACTCTTATGCAGCACATCCCCAGAAGATCTGCTTCGAAAATTAGTATTTTGAGTACATCATGATATATCATTAGCCATCTGCAGGAATATTTGCTTTGTAAGTAAACTCCATGTTCTTATAATGCTTGTGCAGATGTTTTATACACTTAACACTTTTTTTGCTAAAAATCTTAAATGAACTTTGTAAAATCCTAAAGCTGCAGTGTTCAAGTTACTGCCAAAATAACACTAAAGGTTACATGTTTCTGTTTATTTGTAACATTACTCTCAGAAGACACTGTAAAAACGTGAAAGCTGGTTTCACTTAAAAATCAGTTTTTCAGGGCAGCATATTTAAAAACTCCCACTGTGGCCTAAATGTATGACAGCAGCTTTCTGCACTTCTACTAGTTAGGAGGTGCAGTTTTGTAACTTGCCTTACCTGGGATTTTCCAGCGCCTGTACCAGAGAAGTCTGTGTGGTTTTGAAAAATAACTATAATAAATATTTTTTTTTGGTAAATAATAGCCAACTGGACAGCATTGTTAATTTTAGTGGAGAGAACCAGTCACTCAACCCCAAAAGTGAAAGTAAAATTCCTGCTCTCAGTTTTACTAAGAAGGGATTTTAAACACTGACCAAAGTAAACACCGTTTTGAATATATTAATAGAAATATATGTAATCAATTAAATTTTACCTTGTTTCAAAGTTTTTAAAAAGTTCAGCAGTGATAGAAGAGGTTAAAAAGCAGGTTTGAAAATAGGCATATTTACATAATAGTATAACTAACTGTTTAATACATATTAAGAGTAATTAACGTAGTACAGATTTCATAAATGTTAGTTCTGAGATGTAGCAGGTCTTTCACGAATAAGTTCTTCATTAATGAGTAAGAAGATACTGATCATAAATCTTGACACCATTCAAGAATGTGTATTTCAGTCTGAAAGAAGCTGAGTTTACTAGATTAGGTGTTTCAGTTCCTTGGATGCATCACGTTTAGCTCTTCTGAATTTTTAGAATAATTTATCTTAACAGCTGATGTTAACTGTACATCTGAAGTTTACAGATATGCTGGCATTGAGAAGTATAACATAAGTCTGCATCAACTAAATGATATAATAATTTGAAAGAACTAGTTAACATTAAATAACCATCTCCCTGATCACTGCAGGTAGAAAGGGTCTGCACAGGCTTTGGCTTTGTTTGTAGTTTTGTGCATTAATTTTTGATGAGAAAAGATTTACTTTTTACAGTTACCTTTTCTGCTGCATTGGAGGCACACAGCTTTGTTTCAGGCAGAAAAATAAAGTAACTTTTATAATCTAGTTTGGCAATTTTGATATCTTTAAGGGTATTACGATTGCTATTTTTCTTCTTTTTTTTTTTCTTAATAATAGTCTATGAAATTTATACTGTCCCGCATTGTGAATATTTAAAAGTTAACCTTTAACTTAATCCTTTGGTTTATGTCCTCTATGTGACCTGTAAATACATGCTTTTATATTTCTCTGTTGGTGATCATGGTAACATTCATTATAATATCGAGTAAAGTTATTTCGATAATTCCAAATTTGTGTTAAATTTAGCTGTGAACATTTATCTCTATGAATTGAGAGATTATTTAAGTATTTAAAAATACTGTAAAAATATTAAAAATGGCCCGGGGTAATAAAGGCAGGATGGTCAACAATCTTCTCCACTACTTCTCATGTTGGTGCTTTGTGTTAGATCCTTTATTTTCTGGCATTTTTAACATTATTTGCTGCATCTCTTTAAAAGAACTGTGACAGGCTTTCCCTTGCCCAGCTAAGATTCTTCTTTAATCTCTATCTGTAACATTCATAGTGACCATCACCGTTGTCTACAGAGTCTGATTTACTGTACATTTCTAGAAGCGTAAATGGTGGTTTAGGAAGGTACCAAATAATTAGAGGACATGTCATATCAATTCCTCTTTCTAACCAGTATAAATGAAGCTATTCTAGAAGGGGATAAAATTGCCACCAGTAAAGGTGCAGTTTTACATTTCATACAGAGATGAGTAAATCTGTGATTAATAAGGTAGTCGTTTATTCCAGGGTTTGTGTTTATTTACAAGATTATACAAAGGAAAGCTATTTATTCTGCTGAGCTTGCTAGCATCCCAGATGAAAGTTAGAGAAGTAACAAACAAACCTGCAGGCAAGGAATCCGGATTGCAATATATGCATTCAATATGCTGATGTGTGAATTCAATCTGTATTATAGGCAGTTTCATAATATGAAGCAACAGGGCAGTTCTCCTTGGTATTTATGCTGTCTGTGTAAGAATGTTTCAGTTAGTAGCACACTGTATATATATTGGAAAAGTTCTCAAATATGTAATGTAGTTAATTTAAAATCTTCTTTCTAGAATCTCTTGAAACTACAGCATGTTTGGAACACTTTCTGAAGCTGGGACCCCTCTTCTAGGTGTGAATAGAGTTATTACAACATTTGAGATGTCAGTCCATGCCTTTTTTTTGTTTTGGTACAACCAGTTCAGTACATGTGGAGATGCTTATCTGTTCTCCCTCCTTTCTTACATCCTCAACACAAAAAGGACATGGAACTGTTGGAACAAGTCCAGAGGAGGGCCAAAAGGATGATCAGGGGACTGGAGCACCTCCGGTATGAAGACAGGCTGAGAAAGTTGGGTCTGTTTAGCCTGGAGAAGAGAAGGCTGCGTGAAGACCTCATAGCAGCCTTCCAGTATCTGAAGAGGGCCTATAGGGATGCTTGGGAGGGCCTCTTCATTAGGGACTGTAGTGACAGGACAAGGGGTAACGTGTTCAAACTAAAACAGGGGAAGTTTAGATTGGATATAAGGAAGAAATTCTTTCCTGTTAGGGTGGTGAGGCACTGGAATGGGTTGCCCAAGGAAGTTGTGAATGCTCCATCCCTGGCAGTGTTTAAGGCCAGGTTGAATGAAGCCTTGGGTGGCATGGTTTAGTGTGAGGTGTCCCTGCTTATGGCAGGGGGTTTGGAACTAGATGATGTTAAGGTCCTTTCCAACCCTAACTATTCTATGTAGGTTTTATAAGCTGAGGAAGGATTTTGATTTTTCATGACAGGTGTACGTGTATCAAAATGGTACTCTAAAGCTCAAAATCAAATTATCTATAACAGACTTGTGCAATTTCCTTCAAATTTGGAGTTAATATGTTACTAAGTTTACCTCTAACATGTAATTTTCCTTTTTTGTGTGAATTGATCACACATTCAATGCAATAGGTTTTTTATTCACTAATGCAAGCTCCTCTTGGAATTGCGGCGTATGCTAACATCAGTTTCAAAAAGGACTAGGATTGACTGTCATTAGAAAACATGCCATTTTTATCTTCTTTATCTAAAAATTGTGTTTATTTCCTACTAAGTTAACCAGGGACTACAAATTCCATATTTTTCAATGTTGTTTCTTTGAAGAAAACATTTGCTTTCAGCTAGAGTCCTATATATCAAGCTTCCGTTGGAGTGCACATACTTAAAAAAATAAATAATTAATGTTAGAACTGCCTGTGTAACTTCACCTATCTTGTAGTGTCACAACTTTGACAGCATGATATACTGCGGCTATTTTTGTTCTGACTCATTGTTTGGCAACTTATTGGTATACTATCGATTTCAGTCTTAAATCCTTGGTGTAGAGCATGGAATCTTCTCAAGCAGTATAAAGGAATATATGAATTAAGATTTTCTATTTAGAAAATATATGTTCTTGCATTCTTTCTCTGCTACAGAAAAGAAAACCTTCTATAGAATGTGTACTGTAAAGCTTGCTTGCCTTCCTAAATAATTTTCTGATCCCCCAGCCTTTGTGCCTGTGGGTGTATTCATTTATTTGAGCACATAAGAAATTACGTGAAATCTTCTGTGTCTTCCCAGTTGCCACTAAGAGGCTGTAATGTTCAAGAGAAAAGGAAGCAGAAATCACAGCTGTATATCATTCAGCTTACTTTTAAGAGAAGGCACACAAGGCATCTACTGCTGAAAAGAATTTAGTTTTATAACTTGAAGTGCAAGACCAGTTGGTATCCATAGTCACAACACTACAAATCTTCAACTGCTGAAGAAGGAATGAAAATAGCTCCCTCGGTGCCTTGTTGCCATAGGGGAAGAATCCTGTTGCAGTTGCCAGAGGAGTACTGCTGTAAGAAATTGCAAAATAGCATTTTGGCAGATGATAGTGAGGTGTTTATAAATACAGAAGCTGAACTTTATTAAGAAACTTCTTGGCAATGTTCAAAGCAGCATTTGCTGGTTTTAGTTTAAAACCCATATTATGAAAGCAACAAACTGGAGATACAGAAAATCACTTAGAAAGAGATATATTGAGGCATTGCTTGTTGTAACTGTATCATTAGTTCACAATCTTCCTATAATGTTGTATCACAATAGAAGAAATGGTGTGGTAGCACTCTACCAATGTGGGCATAGAGAAAAGGAGGATGCAGTCTTGGTATCAGTGTGCTTACATTGTGATGCCTCATAGAAATTATGTGTTTTAAACTGTATATAGTAAAGCTTCACTCTGCTGTTTTTCATAATAGAAATGTTGAGCTTATTGGCATTCTGATAGCTTAGTTAGGGTACTAAGTTAAGATACATTTGAATCGTGACTGATGCATTGAGAGATGATGACATGTGGTGCTCTCTTTCCTGCCGGGACAAGAATGAAATCAAGTATTCCAGCAAAGATTTGTTTCCCATGATTTCAGAGCCCTGGAGCAGACCTCAGCTGTTTTCTGCTTTTTTTTTTAAGCTGAATGGGATATTGATAATTCTAATGTTATATTCCTGGCTGTGTTTCTGGGCTGAGAATTTACGCAGTAGAGATGTCTTTGTTAGGAAGTCAGGGGGAAGTCTGACCTTTAAAGATACAGGTAAATCTGTGTTTCTTTCCTGATGTCCTCCTGCCATATCTTGATTTTACAGTGTACAGTACTAAACTTCACAAGTTTAAGAATGGTTCTATATGAGTCATCTATGATCCTGAACCTGCTGTTATGCAAGCTTTCAGCTGGAGCATTCAGGCTGTCTTGTAGATCTTGAAGCTTAATCGCTTGTCCATAAGGATGCTTTCATTTCAGTTCACTGTCTGGCTGATGCAGAGTCATTTGATTTTTACTGTTGGTACAGTCCTGTTGTTGTGGAAGAATGAAAAGGTCATTTAATAAAATAGGCAGTTTGAAGCTTTCCCTTTCCAAAAAAAAAAGCTTTTCCTGATATCCAGCGTTCCCTCAAAGAGGGTTGAGAATACCTATGAGCGGCTAGCTGGTTTTGGACAAAGCTTCTTCATAAGTAACTGAAGATTTAATTCAGGAGTCACACTGTCAAAACATTATTTCTCTCACTTGCCTGCAAGAGGTCTTTGTCCACTGAAATGTGTTTTCTCAGTGGCTTGTGTCTCCATGGCCCTTTGCCCTTCAGCTGAATCTCTCTGTGCAGAAGTTTCTATGTGGAATTTTGAGGTATTTTTAATCAAACTGTGCTGCAGTGTGGCCTACAGTGATTAAAACTCATTTGTTGCATGTCTGAAGACTGGTATTTTCATCAATTGATGGTTGTGTAAGCCGTATATAAAGTGCAGCTATTGGTGGTACTTAGACATCTGTATACATACTTAACAACAATGCGATCATAAAACTGCAAATAATACTGCATTTGGAAAAGAAGTTCTGTTGTTGCAGTTAGTCTAAGGCTCTGAGGTCCACATCCAGGTGGTTTGGACCTGGAGTTCAAAATGCATTTGCTTTGGAGTTCACTGTAGTAAATAGGCTATCATTTAAAACTGAAGAAAATTACTTAACCAGTAAGTGAAATTCAAGATACATGTGTGTATACATTTTTATTTCCCTGCTCTCTGCTCTGGGATTTGGAGAATGTATAATGCTTTTGGCATGGAATATAGAATGAATCAGGGAGTATAAATACTGAATGAATGGTATTGTGAAACAGAAGTTTCCAAGTTTGAATGCTCAAAACTGATCATTTTGGCTGACTGGGGCTACATGCAGTGCTCTCAGTATCTGTGTACACAGTGGATTTATGCAGTGGTGTAGATTATATTTTCTGTGTTATTGCCTGTTCCTTACTTCCTACTGAACATTGAGTTAGCACTTTTCTAGAATAAACAGAAATCTTGTTTTCTGAATCAGAACACTCAGCTAAGTTATGATTTTACATGTAAGGTTAAGATATGAGGCAGCAGTATCAGTAGAAAAAGTATGCCTATCTGTATTGAATCAGGTGGGATACTTTGGGAGTACTTTGGTCATCCCTGTTATTGGTTACTCTGGAGAGCTTAGCAGAGTTGGTCATCGCATTAATCTCCTGGAATGTCTTGGACAGCACTGGTCCCTGCAGGCCTCTGCCTTCTTCTATAGTGAAAATTACAGTGTTTTCCTGTCACTGTTGCTTTTCTGCTATATTATTTATCCACTCTCACATTATTTTTCTATTTAACTTCCCTCCTTATACCTTACAGATAGCATAGTTTCTTTGACAGCCTTTGATAAAGCACTTTGTGGAATTTGTGTTGGGAACTTCAGTAGATTATGCAACTGAATCTGCTTTCATAGACTCATAGAATAGTTAGGGTTGGAAATGACCTTAAGATCATCTAGTTCTAACCATCCTGCCATGGACAGGGATGCCTTGCACTGAACAATGTCACACAAGACTCCGTCTAACCTGGCCTTGAACACAGCCAGAAACACTGCCAGTCCTTATGCTGTTGATTTCTTATGAGAACATGGGGTTTGAGCCATAATATGTCTTATTATATAATTAAGTCTGTTCACATTTTTCTTGCAGAATAGAATATGATCCAAAAGTAGTATTAGACTCCTGAGATCAAGTGAAAAAAGGATTTGTTGCCTGACTCCTCTCATTTCTAATCCCAGTCCTTTAAATGTAGGATTTAGCAAAATTCTTGTTTAACAAAAAATATCCACATAGAATTTTTGTTTCTAGTCTGTTTGAGCAAATGTCTGTTTACAGTAGTTCATCAGAAATCTGTTCCATGGAATTACTGCATTTTACAACTGAGATTAAAATTCATTGTACTCTGAAAAATATCCACCACTGCCTTTAAAGTAGAATCGAGATCTCAGCCAAGTAGAGCAATAATAAAATTAGGAAAATTGCCTCATAGTTTCTGGAGAGCACCAAACAACTTTTTACTTTGATGGAATGTACAGTCTCCTCTGGATCTGCAAGGGTGAGTAACTGCAAGTTATACTGGTTCCATACAGAAAAATGAAGTGTTGACATTACAACACATATTTGAGTTCTTTTGTTGCAGAGCTAAATGAGATAAAACTCTTAAACCTTTGCTAACATTTTGAAACCTTGTCAGGTATGATCAAGTGGTTCATGGCATTAGAGGTCTAAACCATCTTTGTTATATGTGTAATTGTGGTGATACCTGATACAAAGGCAGAACTGATGTAGCCTGAGAGCTCTTCTATATATGAGAAGGCTCTGTGGCGATGCTAGCAGAGCAGGCCTTACACATGGAGTTTTATAATAAACACAGTCTAAGGACTTAGAGTCAGATTGATTATCATATTTATAACATCAAATGCTAGATAGATTTCCAGTGGGACTTCTGGGGACAAAAAGACAAGGGGCCAGACTTAAGTAGATACCTTTGTAAACTGGTTAGTTGCAAGCCCTGCAGAGTTTCTGAATGCCTCTAGTAACAGCCTCTGCTTGGAGTCAGTTTGGGCCACCCTTCATTTCCTGAGTGGAAATGCAACTTTCTGGGGAACATGAAAATTGTGTTTCTCCTGATTTTTTTTTAATGAATAAAACAAACCAAGTGTCTTAACTTCATGTCATCTGAAATGTTTGCATTTTATTCACCCACTAACAGTATGGTTTTGAAGTCATAATATACCCTTGCTTTCTGTCTGTGTAGTCCTTTCAGTCAGTTAAATTTAGAGCTCATTATTCTTATTTACAGAATAGTAAGTGTGATGGTTAAATATATAAACAGGACCTGAAAGTGAACACGAGGAAAATACACTTCAATAAGCAGTTCTTGCATTAAAATCCTAGAAATTAAGAAAGAGGTGCTGTTCAGGTCAGCATAGAAATATTGCTGTTACGTTTCCACAGAGGTGATTCAGTAATCAACCAGATAAAGCTGATAGTTGCCTACGCATTTCCTTTTTTTTTTTTTTTTTATTATTATTGCCTATTAAACAGTTTCCCTGGACCCACATCACCATATTCTCTAAAGGCAATTAAAGTTTTGCTCAAATGAATTTTGGAAGACAAAGCAGCCTTTTAAGATTTCCTCCTTCCCCTCCCACCCCCCGAAATATCCAAATGAACCAACAACCGTATACCAAACCAGTTAAATATGAGTATCTAACATTTTTGTGAAAATTTGCATCTCAGCATGTCATAAAGTTTTTCCTCAGTAAGAAAGAAACAATAATAAATGGACTCAATTCCATTCTTAACATCAAAGGGCAGAGATGATATGAAATAATGGAGGGTTGTTACCCACACCTTGGTTTGATAGACTTTGCTCCAGATTGATTGTCAGACATGTAGCTCCTTGTACTTCAGAAAACTGATGCCTCTCACACAGCCCAGAGTGTTCAGCAGTTTTATGTTTTGCCTTATTATGTTATGTCTTTGACTGTAGTTGTATGTTATAATTCCATAAGTCAGCATTTGTGAGTATTTGGGTATGTGTGTTGATGGAGATAGGTTCTTTTCTTTAACCTTAATGATGGCTTATCAGAACATTCAGTTGAAATTAAGCCCATGTAATTCAGAGTTGTGATTAACACAAGTCACACACCAACTTTTGTTTTGGTTTTTTTTGCTGTTAGTAGGTACGTAGCTGTGGCACATAACATCTGAATTCTGTTCCTGGGTTTTGCTGTCCTGCTGTGTGATGAAATAACTTCACTTCTCTGCATCACTTTCTGTATTTTTGAAATAAAAATAACAATGTCGAACTCTCTTTTGTTTCAGCACTTAATGCTTTTCTGCTATAAATCTAAGTAGGAGAATTACAAGGTCACAGTAGCAATAGAAGTACATTCTTACTGAATGTTTCCAAAGATTAAAAGCTCATTTATTTATTTATTTACTTAATATGGAATAGTGTTAAAACATTTTGAGGTGTGTATTCCTGAGCAAAGAATAACTGTTGTGTAAAGGAGCTGTGTTTGATGTTACAGACCAAAGCGACTTAGTTCATGGGAAAATGTTACCCCACTACTTCTGTTTTAATGAATTATTCTACTATTGGTCTAAGCAACTGAATTAATTGATCTTAGACTTATTTTAAGCACTTGGTGAATATAAAACTTCATCAAAGTACGGTAGCCTTAGAGATTTTTCTCTGAGCTAAAATTGGGATAGTGCTTATGTAAAAGGCCATCTGTAATCATTCAAGTCAACCTTGAATAGGAAGACATGCAGACATATATTTCAGTTGTTAGACAAAATTTATTAACCTATTGTAGCTGGTATAATGTAAAAATAATTTTTCACAGTCACAGAAACTTTGATGTAGCTTGAAATATCTGTCTCCCTTGTCTGACATGGCAATTCAGGATGAAATGCAGGACTCCATCTCTCAGATAAGCTGTTTTTTTTTTGCAAGACATAATATTGTCTTGTCATTGTTATTCCAAAGTGAACAGAAAGGTTGCTTAATTTAGTAACTTAACTTTTTCAATTACTTAATTTTTATGCTTTATAGCTGCAGTCTCTAACTCTTCAGCTCTTACTCTTCAGCTTGGGATGTGACTGAGAATGACTGTGATGCCATAGGATGGCTAGTTGATAAAGCCTGTTTGGAATGTGGGTAAGCGAGGCATTTGGGCAGTAGGGTGAGTAGTGAAGGGAACTCTTTCCCCTTAGTTGACTCCCAGGCTAAAATTAAACTGTTAGATATTTCCACATTTGGTGATTTACAATGCATCTGATCCAAGTCAGCTAGCAGAAAAAGCTAATTACTTGTATACTTTTATAAAAAAGAACTCTTCACTTGACTGTAATATGCAGAGATCTGCATGTTTATAGTATGCCTTAGTGGAAATGCCCTTCAACACAGTAAGATAATGCGTAAAAAGATTTTTTGTTCTTAGCCTTTAAAATAATCAGACACTAAATTAATAATGCTAATGGTACTAAGTAATGATGATCAAACTGTGTAAGCACCTGCTTATCATTCATATGTCCTGTGACCTCTAGAAGTCATAAGCTCAATGCTAAAATAATTCATGGTGCAGTTTATGTAGCAAGATGGTAATGTTTTCTTTAGTTACTTAGTTACTAAAAATAAACAGAGCTTGTCACAATTAGTTTTTATTGTAGATCATTCCCTTTGTTCGCATTTGTGATCCTGCCCCAACAGAAAGTATACATTAACTGTAACTTAAACTTCTGTTTCCTGCAGAGGGTTTTCTGTTCATTTTATAGAGGAATATCAAATATGTGTTACTGAAAGTTTTTACTGCATATAGCAATATGGATGTGTTTGGATACTTCACACACACAGACCAGAGAAAGAATTCTCTGGGGGTGATCAATAATTGCTTCAGAGAGAAAATACATTTTACACAATGCAAATTTATGCAGTTTACATGATGTAAATGCATTACACAAATAGCAAGGCTGCTTCTCAATGTCTAGTGCATCATAGTATGTTATTGTTGTATGCAGAGTTTCAGTAAGTAAATTTATGACTGAACTGTTAACGTCTGTGCTTCCTAGTAAATGTTTTTCACTAAACCCTGTGATATTTGAAGCCTTTTCTCATTCTTTCATGATCGCTAAGCGTCCCTCAGGACCACAACTCTGCTGCTTGGCTCTGCCCCATTTCACCTGTCTGCGACAGCTGCCTTTACCTCTAGCTTCTTTTCGTCTGCAGGTGCATCCCCCAGGTGTTCTCTTCCACCCCACCGGAAGTGTACCATATTCCCTTTCCCCCCCCAGTTATTATATGCTTGAATTTCACTTTGGAGGAGAATGTAGGGGTAGAGCCCCAGGCTAGTGACCCTTCTCCTCCCTGTTCCTCTAGCAACCTTTGCTCAACACTCAAGGTGGGAGGAGGTGGTGGCAGAGCCAGCTTAAGTGCAGGAGGCCCCACGTTCTCCTCTGAAGCTCCTTCCCCCCCCGCCCCCCCCACCGCCTCGGTCCCTTGGGAAGAAGAGTGCTGTTGCTGCAGCTGTTATCATCCAAGGAAGCTTGTCAGGAAGCTTGTCCGCAGGATGAGAGTGCCAAGCGCAGCTGTGCTCTGCTGCCTCCTCTTCATCTTCTGCTGCCTGCCTGCAGCATCCCCTTGGTTCATTCCTTTAGGAGGGAGCTGAAACATAGGGAGGAAAGAAGTTATTTGCCCAAACTGTGCCTCACAAACGACACTATGATGTTTGAGGAAATTGTCAAGTGTTCAGTGATTTCGTGGTGTTGGGTTCAATTCTTATTTTTCAAATAATTTACTAGATAGATGTAACAGATAACTCTGGCAAGAGCTGGGATCTGGAAAGGAAACCTCATATGGTGTGGGACTAAGGTCTGTTTTTTCTGAAATGTAAATTTAATTAAAAGGAGAAAAGGGGAGGGGAGAAAACCCCACAATCTTAATGAAATCCAGGAAACTTGAGCATCGCATTTTGACAGAGACAAAACGGCAATTGATTTTTTTTTTCTTAGATGTGTAAGGAGTCTGCTGACAACTTACAGCTCGGTCCTTACATCAATGAGATGTTCCTTGAAAACTGGGGGAATTCTTACTTCTTGGCAACAAAACATGAGTTTAAGACTTTTTTCTTGGGGGTTCAAGGGGAGGAGGCAAATCTGCGAAACTTTTCTTTGACTACTAGTTATTTGTTTTGAAGAAAGCTGTTACACAGGAAACAACTTCACATAGGTGATGGTGATTGAGCTGCTCTTTGAATGTAGTGGCTGAGTAGTAAATATGGGAGTAAATTTCAGTAATTCAATGTGACAGAAGTGGCTTGGTAGGAGGCCAGAGTTACCTGATAGTCAAATTGAATGGCAAATAATGTAATTTCTTATCTGACTACTTGTACTGTACTTTTCGTTTTTTTTTCCTTCCAGATGCAAGCTGTCAGGGACAAAAGACAACTGAAAAAATAAACCATTTTGCCCTGTGTTATACTTTGGAGTTTTATGGGACTGTGTTAGTGTGACTTCATGGAAGTGAAAAGATAGTTTCAGTTCAAAGAAGAACTTAATTGTATCCAACCTTTTAGTTTCAGTTTACTTTTTTGCAGTAAACAAGAAACTATACTGAGTAACTAGCATCATGTGCTGCAGTAACACTGGGATTTTTTCTTTTCAGGAGTCTGTTATAAATGTGGGATTTTTTGTTGACTTTGCCTGTAGGCTGACTTTATTCCTCACTCTTTGGGAGGTCTCTGACTCCCACTTGTCATATCACATACACATTAAACCTTTCATTATGTATTGCTGACAACAGGCGGTATCTCTTAAAGATGCAGGATTCTCTTATTTTGGCATCCAAGTATCTTATAAAAGCTAATGATTATAGCATATACTTTATGCTGTTACCTTCTGCTTCCTTTTTTTAGTCTCTTCCAGATCTTGCCTCAAGGCATATTTACTGCTCTTCTTACTTGCATGTTACCCTTTTACCGTATGCTTGACATCGCCTTTGCCTTAAACTGCAGATTTATTTCTAAGGTTTATTACTGACATTTAAAGCCATCAGCTTACAGACACTAGTCTGTGTATAGGGGTTCCTCACAGTGTGTGTTCCAACTCCAAGCCTGTGCAAGGCGTATCATTTGTCTTTGTGCATTTCTTGACTGCCGTTTTCCCATTGTTCTTGTCTGGCTTTGCATGCGTCATCCCAGGTTGGTGTCTCTTCTGCCATTTAGAATTCAGCTGGTTTTAAAATTTTGTTATATACAATAAACTCATAACTTTTTGTTTTTCCAGTTGCAGTTTTGGTGATGTGTTACTTGTTTTGAGCTGTATAATTTTTCTGTTTGTTTTCTGTTTTGTTTTGGTTTTTTGAAAGTACGTTATGTGATAAACTTCCTGAATTTATTTGAAATTATCATTAAATTCAGATTTCTTCAAATATGGCGTACTACAGGGCAAATATAGTACAAATTGCTTTGGGAACTAAGATTCTTTGAATTATAGAACTACTCTTAACTGTCTAGAGCTTGGTGCTGGGACCAGTCAGTAACCAGGGTTTCTGGGTTTGAGTTTATTTTGTTATTTATTTTATTATTTAATTTATTTTTTTGGTATAGAATTGCAAAGCTTATGTGAAAAAAACCGCTTACTATTTACCACACTTTTTCAATATATGATCATAGAATAGTTAGGGTTGGAAAGGACCTTAATATATGTGGTACCCTTTGTATTATATATGTGATACCTATGTCAATCCATTTGCTTTTGAATTTTACAGCTCTGAAATTACGTTCTGCTGCAATAGATACTGTATCTGTACTATTAAAACAAAAACTTCACTAATACATCATCAGATTTTTAATGCAGGTTTAATGGAAATAGTACTTCATAAATTTGGCTTTGGTGTCCTTGTCTTGAAGTATACACTAAGATTTCTGGATACTGAGTTTTCTTCTATTTTGAGCCTTAAGATATAGTAGCCCTATCTTCTAATTCTAAGACTTCAAAAGTGAGAGATAATGATATACATTTGAAAAGTTGGAATAAAATCCTAAGAACTCACAATACCAAGAATTGCCAATGTTGCAGAGTTCAAAAATTTTACTTACTTTGCCTAACTAGTTCACTAAAGAATATTCATGGCCACATTTACATGGAAAACTTTTATCCCAAGCAGCTTTGAGCAGAACACTAACTTAAAGTAGACCTATCTTTATTAAAAGAACCCACTGTTCTAGACCAAGTCTTTCTGAATTGAGGTTGGAGGAGTCATGCGTTATGTTTTTCTGTTTCTTTCAAGGGTCTTCTTGACTCATTTCTTGAACAATGTTATTTTTGGCTGAGAATTTGAGGCAAGGTGTTGTGTGTAGCGAATTACATTTAAAACTCCATGGAAACAAGTTTTCTTCTTGTAAAAAATTGTAATAAGCAAAATCAAAAAGTAATTCTCTGCTTGTTTCTTTGCATTTTTTTAATATTTCTTTTAACGTGTGTGCTGACAAGTTTCTCACTTTCATGAAGTTACTGAAGGTTATGTTTTAATTGCTATTCTTGATTGGAATTTAAAATACATATGTATGTCCAATCCAAACAGAAGTCTACATCAAGGATGATTTGTGTGCAAGAAAAATGAATACATACATGGAGATTCTTTAGGAGATTACATTCTCTTTTCTTTTCTATGGTGTATAGGTGCAGTGCTCTTGTCCAGTGTACAAGGATTAGCAATTAACATTGATCCAGTCTTGCATAAGTGGCTTACCTACCAACCTCAGAAACGAGCTGGTAGACACATTCAGCAGGTACGTATTTTTAGAATGGGGAGAGGGGAAACTTTTCTTTATGCCAGTAGTGCATTCTTACTGCATATATTTTTTTTCTGTCACCCTGTTCTTGGTAGTTTGCTGCTTATACCATTGATCTTATTTTAAATTATTAAAAATGTTAGCTTTTGCATAGTAAAATCTTCATTTCACATTATTTTAATTTACAATGTTTTAATTAGAACACTAGAGAATTCTTTTTGGCGGACACTGCTTAGGACCCATATTTTGCAAGTATATTTAACTACTAAGCCCTCATAAGCCTCCTGTATCTGGAGAATAAATTATATTTAACTGCTTGGGATGGTGTTTTTAATAATTGCATAATTTCTTATAAAATCATTACTCTTCTTAAAACCCGTTTTAAAAGATGAATCATACATTTCCTAACTTGACATAAGTAAATACTGTAACAAATTCTTTATATGATGTTAAAAACATGTATATGAAGTGCTCAGAAAAAAAATACAAGAAGTTAAGGCTGTGGATCTGCATGGCACAGGGATTTCTTCAATGTATTCTTGACCTTAATTTTCATGCCCCACACTTCTTACCTGGAAAGAGCACAGGTTCTGCCTGATTTTAAACTTACTTTTAACTGTTGTTTGATAAACAAATAGAATATTCTAAAACTTAAATTTGTCGTAATTGAGCCTACCTAATGTTCTGTCTCAGTTATAAGTTATTTATTATTAGGTGGCCAATATAAGAATGTTTTGATATTTCTCTCGTAAATATAGAACACTGCACATCAGGGAAGTTTCATACAGGGCCCTTGAAGTGGAAGAGATTAACATGATCTATAAACATTTCTGTTTCTTGTGAGTGAATGACCTTGGCAGGTAGTTATTGTCAAACATTGAGTCCCATTTAAGCTCATTCTGCACCCGCACCATCTGAGCAATTCAATGTGTGAATTGTTGCTTTATCATTTTAATAACTTTACCTTGGTTTTAACTTGTTATTCTTCATTCCTGCATGGTTACTGGAGCAGGGCAAGATCTCCTGGTATACCTCTTTTTTAAAACAGACCATTTATTTACTTTTGCGGTGCTGTTATGTATACATCTAAAATGTAATTGAGACTGATTATTTCAAACATTCATGTAAAAGTCTTAACATTAATGTATATAATCATTTGTTACTCAGTGTTTTCTCTTTTGATTGTGCTTGTATACTGTGTGACAAGAAAGGTTCAGTGAATGCCTTAGGAAACTTACCTGTCCTTGGTTTTGATCACCAGGGGCAAATTGTTACCCAAATTTTGATTAAGTAGTTATTTTGTAATTTTTGTCATTATCTTATTTGGCCTTTGAAATTTGTTTGTGATCTATTGCAACTAAAATTACTGTATCACGTTTCTAAAGTTATTCGCATTTGGAGTTGTGTAGTCATTTGAAATTATTCTCATGTCTGCTGAACAGAACTTTTTGCTCTGTCGTTTTGAGTAAGTCAAAATTGAGAGTTGTATCTGAACACAGAGAAAAATCTTTCAGTACATTTGGATGTGTGTACACATTCTGTCAAGTAATAACATTGAGTTCAGTAAGTTAAAGTATTAATTTATCTGCAACCACAGCTATAGCCATGTAAACTTCTGACTGCATACAGGATTGGCTGGGATTGTCTGACTCCCCACAGAGATAGGTATGCATTTACATACCAGAACTTCTTCAGATTTGTTTGCCTAGGAGATTCTGAGGTTTGTAGTGCCAGTTTGGTAGTACGTGCATTTTATATCTCTACTGCAACATTTCTATATGTAATACAAGTGTGGTGGCATGGTTTTGGATGAAAGCATGAAAAGTTAGAAATACGAGAACATACTTAACTCCATAAGCTGAAGTAGGAGAGGATAGAAGCATAGAAATAAATGTATTTTTTACAAAACCCATGGATTTTCAATTATTTTTTCCCTAAAGCTGTACTGTGTTACCTTCTGTGTGATGAAGCCACCAAGAAATGTAATTCTGTTTGGCCTTACTGAGATTTTATTCAACTGGAACAGAACAGTGAATGTCTGCTGTGTTGGAGTGTGGGGTTATGTGCAACTCAGTGAGGACAACCCCTTTTCATTTATTACTGTTAGACTATTGCTAATCCTACCTTTGTTTGCACCTTGGTTCCCAGCAGCTCAGAATTGTATATCTAGTGTAATTGCTGTGGCCATTGTATTGCATGGTTCGTAAGTGCACTTTGCACTTTCTCCTCTCCTTTACCCAGTGTGTCTGTTTTTTAAAATTAGATTAGAAATGCTTTAACCATGTTTATGTAGTATCCAGTATGCTGTATCATCTGCCCTGATACGTTCTTAGATGGTGTCTGCAAAATGAGTTGAAAGATAAACGAGGATTGAAAAGTCTGACTGAAGGTAAACACCAAAAGGAAAGAGAAGCTATTTAAATGAAAAGTTAAGTTTGGCACAACAATCAGTGAACTAGTCTTTAAGGTGTCAGCATATTTTTCTTCAATGCAACAGAGTATTTGGTGCCAGATGCTTTGAGCAAATGGCATTGCATGGTATTACATTTTTGTGACAAAGCGACAATGCATGCCAAAGTGTGGATGCTGTTGCATATTTGAATGACCACTGTGATTGCTGCTATGGCTATATGGTCAGTGCTTAAGGGTAAATGGATGTAAATGGGACTTGGTTTTCTTTATCGATTCTGAATTTCAACATTCACTTACAAGTTTTCCATTCTCCCCTTTGAAGTCCAGAAACAATGAAAATGTTACAGTCAAAATCCATGAGGCACTTTCAGAGTTTGAACTAATGGGCATAGTGCTTTTAAATTTCTCTCATGGCTAAGAGAAATACGTGGTGTAATTCTTCAGTTGCTTTGTTGAAATGAAAGCATTGTGCAAAATAAGCCACTTCTATATCTATATTCTTGTCCATTATTACCTCTTACCTTATTGGTGGTGTTGGACATAGGTCAGTATAATGCCATTCTGAGGAGCATAAGCGGATATTAACCGTGAGTAGTCACGCTTCTTATAAGATTCAGTTTGACAGAAATGGAACAACAAGCCCACACAAGCACAGACCTTTTGTCATTTCATCATAAAATGTTATCATTTTAGCATTTAAGACAGACTTTGATAAAACAATCATTTTTACGCAATAAACATAATTCTATTGATCCGCAAACAGTTCTCAAACTATAATTGATTTTGATTTCTGATATTGCTTGCAGGCCAAAAGCACTGTGTTTATCCCTATCAGAATCTGTCACTCTTACCCCTAGGAAAGCAATCAAGTGTCTGAAGGATGTGGGAATGATGTTACTTCTTACTTAAGGAGCTAAAGCTACATGGGACTTGAACCTTGTATCTTCCACTTTCAGAGGCCCCTTGAAACTGCACACAGAGAGCAGTTGGTGAAAATATGGGGATTCTTGGCTAACATCAGTTAATCACATAAGTTTGGAAAAATTACAGCTAATCAATGATTGGTCTTTTTTATCAGCAGAGCAGTTTTCCAAGCATACCTGAAATTCCTACCTGAAGCACTCGAATTAGCGAGTTTGTCTGCCAGGAAAGATGGTGCTTTTGTGAACTCCAGGAATTAAGCATGCCTCATCTTTTTAATCAGGAATTAATTTAATCTTAATTCATGTAATTTTATTAATTAATTTGATTTTAATTGTAAACCAGGCCTAATGCCTAATTTTGTTTGAGCTTTCTGAAGCAATTTAGGTGTGTGCTTATACTGCTTATCTCAGAAATCAAAACAATGAAATGTAACTCTGTAGTCAAGCGGTGATTATGATTTCATGATACTAGAACTTGTTGCAAGCCAGGTAGGGTAGATCCTCCTGATTGTTGGAGCTCATTCTGGCACAGCTTGGACAGTCTTGCAGCATACACGAATATTCTTCTCTGAGGCAGGTAGTGTGATTGCATGATGGTGATCTTACATTTCTTGAGTGGAACTGCCATCTGTCCCTGTTCCAAAGATTTCATTGCTGCTTGCAAGTTACTGCACATGTACACATCAGTCCTTGTGCAAGCAGTATCCACTGTATGGGGTAGCAGGCGTTGCTGCCATTTCAGTGATGGCAACCCATGTCCGAGCTGGTGCTTCTGAATTCAACATTTCACAAGCCAGTGCTTTTTCTTTTTCTTTCTTTTTTTTTTTTTTTTTTTTTT
>NDXB01005500.1:6486-28378 GCA_002631895.1 Agapornis roseicollis | reverse complement strand
TTATATTTCTGTGTTTGGGTGGCCGGTGTTTTTTTTTTTTTTTTTTTTTTTTTTTTTTTTTTTTTTTCCTTCAGTAGTAATATGTAAGTTCTTCTCTTGGAATATTCTTTTGCCTTTGGTTTGTTATCAGGAATGTGACAGTCCAGGCATCCCTCAAATGAAAGTTACGCGTCTGCTCAGTTGGTCCAGTTTTCTTTAGAACACATTTCTCATGTTTCCAGATCTGCCTGAATCCTCTATAGCCTCACACTTGTGGGAGGTTACAATTCAGAAATAAAATATTTAATTACTGAAAATCTCAAGTAAAGTAAAATATTAATTTATTCTACCTGGGGCAAATTTCCACTAGCCTTCTTTACAGCTTCAGTTAGTTGGCATATCTCCACATACATCAGAAAATACTTGGGGCTTGGTATTGTTGGCAGGTTGTGTTTTAGCTGTTACTGTCTGTGCCTTTCTCTGATTTTAAATCTTTCCAAAGTCATGTTGACCGCACAGTATGAAGTAAAATAAAAAATATAGTCTGTACCTGTTGATCCATTTGCATGCATGAATAGCATATATGTGTGCATGGTTCGTGTACACATCCTTAACATGGTGTGTAATGTGTTAGATTATTTATGTCAATAAACTTTAAATTAGGAAAAGGATAGCTTTTCTGTAGATTTAGCCCCTGCTTAAAAAGTTAATTGTAATAATTGTACTGGAAAAGTAGTAAATTTTCTTGGTTTGAGTACCATGAATTATTACTAATCTAGTATCCAGTGTATAATAGCCACAAAATATTTTTGCATTGATAAAACTGTGGTCAGTATTCTAGAACAGAATCTGATTTGACATTATGTCAACAAAATCTGTCATCTGCTTTCTAACACTACCAATTAGTAACCATAAAGCTTACATCCCAAGTAGGTGTTATTAAACTTAAAATACTACATATTACTTTATAGCTATCTATTTGGATTCTTGTGATGAATGCTTGTGATAGCACTTGCCTGCAATGTTTCCTTTCCCATCAGATTCATCTTCTCGTACAGCTGTGGGGCTCCTGTCATCTGCTATTTCCCAAGCCACAATTTCCTCACTGGTTTGTGGCTAAAACCCAAATCTTGATGATCGTTTTCCATCTAGTTCAGTGTTGATCTTTCATCTTCTGCATTCTTTTAACCAAAAATCTTATGCCAAAAACCTGACAAGATTGTACTGGGCGTCATCAACAGCAACATCAGGCTTGATTTCAGTGAGCAAAGATGAAACAGCTGTTTCATTGTCCAGTTCAGCACTCAAGCACTCAAGATTTGACCATAATTTTTTCCAGCTTTGTCTGGCTGCGATAGCCTTGATGTTTTTCAGTATATGACTAGTGGTGTAACTTACTATATTTTGCTGATCCATTTCTTCTGTGGTTCAGGAATACTTACTGCTGCTTCAGACAGTATTTCCAACCTGTTGTCTTTAGTACTGTCTTTCACTGTCTGTGTTCGTTCTTCAGAAACTCTTGCTTCACTTTGGCAAGTCAGTGTTCTTTCAATGTTATGTCCAGAATTGCCAAATTATGGCTCAACAGTTGCTGTCATGGGAAAGCTGCAGATGGCTTTGCCTTATGCCAGGTTGTATCAGATAAACTGCTGCATTTTGAAAATAAGTGATGTAAAATATCTGACGAAAGTTTCTAAAACTTCAGCTTCTCTCTTTGTATGCACATGGGAAGTATCTCTCTGGTGTAAAACTCGTCTTTTCAAAGCTGATTTTTTTTTGTTGTTGTAATGTCTGGAGTACTACACCCAAGTGGCATGTTACTGTATAGTTCAGAATGACTTTTCAGTGCTTTTGGAGGCAAAGCTCATGACTGTACATTCAGAGGGAGGAGAAGAGATGAGAACTCTGTTTGCCATTGACATTAGTATTTTCCTATTAACTTTGCATACTACTGTATATGTAAGTTGATTGTTTTCACTGGAGTGGGATTAAATAGTTAATTGTCTTTCTTATTTTAATTTACTTTTATAGTGGAAAATGGTTAAGGCGTTTGGAAGTCATACTCCTCCAATTAAATGCTTTTTCTGTTTGTTTTGGGGTTTGTATATGTGTGCACGTGTTGCACACTGCTTGATTCAGTGATCTGTTTTCTATTGGAGAAAATTTACAAGCACATTGCCTGCCTCACACGAATTTATTTCCCACAGAGATTCCTACTGCAACGTGTGAGGTTTCTCGTTACCCTGCTATATGGATTACATTTTCACTTCAATACCAACAAAATTAAATTACACAAAAATTGATTAAGATGCTTGTAAGCCTAATGTCTGATCTTTAGGAAAAAAACTTTTGTCATCTTTAAATGATAACCCTCTGCAAAATCAATGGTAGAAATATTCTGCTTTTTGTCAACCATGACATATCTACATTTTATATAGCATCTAATGCTATAGCAGAATGCTAACAGCCAACTGTTATTGAGGATCCAATTTTTTGAATTATTTTGTCTTTTCTAGCCTACATTAATAAAAAAAAGTAACTGCGAAGCCAATAGACTCTATTAATTTGTGAACCTCCATTTCCAGAACCCGTGTGCATTAAGGCATGTCACTGTTTCCTAATCTTAAAATAAGGATATGGTGCTTCAAACTAGATTTCAGTGCCTTCGGTTTTGTTTAACAGTGTCGTATTTTGAATATTTTTTGATTTATTGATGTGCTGGAAAGACAAAACAATTCAAAATCGGTAGTGGTCAGAACTAAATTTTATATTTGAAATGTCAGGAAGAAATACAATAACATATAAATACCTATGCATCCTTTTCAAAGTTTAATGAAGGTTGATACATTTCTTACCAAAACTTTAATATCTTCATATCTGGCTACAATTTTCCAGTTACCATTAAGCATTTAGATAATGATTTTGCATTGGTGATTATCCAGGTTTATTCACATGCCTTTGATTGGTTAACAAGGTTGGTATTTTAAGTTTATAAAATATGTTTCACATTTTTTTTGTTTGTTTTCATGGAGCTTTTCTTCAGCTTAACAGGACTAAAATGATTACAAGTGCAAGTCTGACTGTAGTGTTTGATAATTTGTTTTCAAAGTATATGTGCTCAAATCATTGTTTCAAGTTGTCTTCCATACATTGCAAAATATGTAGTTTTAAGTTACGCTTCTTATGACAGTGTCTTGAGTACTAACATGTTTTGGTTTTGAGTAGTTCACAAGGAATTTCTTTTTCTAGCAGTCTGTAGGAGCTGTTCCGCTGGGTGTGTCAGTAACTCGGAAAAAAGAAGATGAAGCATCAGTTGGAAGTGCACCTTTGGCAAGGCAGCAGTCAAATCAAGCCTCTGAGTATGCCAGCAGTCCTGTCAAAACAAAAACAGTAACCGGTATGATCACTTCATTCACACTAGCCCTTTTACTGTTGCAACCTCTTCGAATAGCATGTGTCTGCAATTGAAGAGCATCAGCTGTGCAAATACTGTGGGGCAACTTTCAGTTTTAAAGAAATATTTTCCCAGAAAACTAAATTTTTTAACAAAAAAATAATCAAACTTGCGGTTTTGAAATATATGTTTAATTTTCTTCTCATTGTCATTTAGGAGCCATCTTTGAGGCCCTAATAGTTTCAGGTAGCATGTTTTCTGAAATGAGATACAGGAGATACGCTTCAAATGGAATATCTGCTATTTGCCTTGATATTAATATTTTAGTCCACAATTTTATCAGGCTTTATACACTGCGATTAATCTCTTTGATTTCAGTCAGTCTGTTCACACTGCTGAAAGTCTGGTTGGTATGGAAGTCAAGATTTATGCAGAAATGGTTAAAATTCACTGTTTTCCAAATCACTCTCCCATAGAAAATGGATTTGTTGGCACTTCTGTTTCTGGAATTCAAGCAGTTACTGCATTTAAGAGTATTTTCTGGCCCCTTAAGAGTGCTGAAGTTAAACTTTATCGCTAATCAAGATGATAAAGCTTTCTGGGATTTTCGAGGGTATTTATTCATATTGCACTGTCTGCAAGTAGTAAAGTAGGAGATCATCCAAAAAAAGTGACTATCCAGCTGAGACCTTTAGTAATCCTTCTGAAATACACTGAACAAATGATCTTTTCCTTTGCATTGATGTTTATTTCCAGATAACCATGAAGTATTTCAAGATGTTGTCTGCTGAAGCTAAGATTACAGTCTTGTCTGTTAGTGGTAGGGTAATTTGTTATTTGGAGATTATAAAGGACTAAACCCAGAAAATCTGTTTGCTTAGTATTATGTGGGTTGTCATGTTATCCCTGGTAGTAAAAGAATAGTTTCATTTTGGAGGCCTCCTTCTATGTCATTTGTGAATATCCTTTATTTTTACCATTCATTTATGGATTTCTTTTATTTTTGCCTGCAATGAAATGCCTGTACTAAGTATATTCTTTTTTATCTATGTCTATCACTTACGCTATATCAACATCATAACTGTTAGCATGATATCATAAATACGACTTGTTTGTTCTTGAATTTAATTCTACCTGTGCTGATTAATAAAGCACAAAGGTATAATTCACCAGAGAAACTTAAAATTTTGAATATTCGACATTCGGAGCCACCTGTTTGCCTGAACAGATGTTAGATTAGTTTCTATAAATGACCAGTTTATAAAATGATGCATTTTAATTTTCAGAAGTGCCTTTGTACTTGATTTTTGAAAATTAGCGTCCCAGTCATACACCTGCTCAGCTTGGTAGCCAGTTTAGATTTTCAGCCTTTGTTATTCTTCACCTTGAATATTGGCTTTTCTGCAGTAACAAACACTAAAAGAAAACGTTACTGTTCAAAATCTAGAAATTTCATAAATTTCAGTTTTGCTTTTGTTTTGGGTTTTGTGTGTGAGAGCAGAAATGCTAAAACCAAACAATAAATTATAAATAACATCTCAGAAGCAAAGGAAGGCTTTTTGTGTATCTCAGCTTCTCCCTCAATATTGAGGTGTGTTTTCAGTTGCTTAGTACAACACGTGTTAGTGCAAAAATGAAAACTTCATTTTTAGGTTTCATTTATGTTAGCTATCTGTTAGAAACCATTTATCTTACTCGTTCAGTTTCACAAATATGTTTAGCCTAAATCCTGGAGGATTTCATCCTTAAGTAGGTGCTTGGCTTCAGTATGAAATTATTTTGTGGCATAAAGTTTGATACTAATAAATGAGAGGTGATAGTACTAATTCTGTCTTTGATTACAAAATCACCAGTTAAAGTGGCTAGAAAAGGTTGGAAGGAGGCAAATGATAAAGGTGAGAGTTCATTGTCAGAGAAGTTTCAGTGCATCCTTTTTTTCACAGTTCATTTCTGTACAGGAACATAATGTGTTGGAATATGATGAATGACTGACTAATTTATTAAACTTGAAACAGAGTTCCTGTGATTCTTCTCCTTTCTGATTTTTCTGGGTCCATCACTTCCACTGTTTTTCACTTTATTTCATATCTTTTAACTTCACCTACTTTTTTCCTGAGTTTTCTTTCATTGTTTGTTTAATCTTTTAGAACCAGCAATACCAGCAATTATAGGTCTGGAATGTGTGATGCTACCTATACTACAAAAGCATTCTAGGTGAAGGGGGTAACAATTCTTGTCAGCCTTGTATTTCTTCATCATCAAGGCTCTAGCTACCTATGCCTTAAGTTGTCAGAGGACTAAGGTTCCTACATTGGTACCGAGCACACATATGCATAGTCTTTTCAAATTGAGATTGTATCTCAAAATCAAGCTGTTCAGGTGGTGATTTTGAATTTACCCTTTTTACTCTAGCATGATCTCAGCAGTCATTCCCCTGAGAACTGCTAAAAAACCAACCCTATGTATTAACTGAAAGCAGTTTGTAATCACAGCTGTAAAATGATTTAAAACATTGATCTTGAGTTCAGTTTATTAGTTAATGGCTGTTGAGACCTTGCCAAAAATGAAGCATGGGAAAAGAGCAAAACTACTATTTATATGGTATCTGTGAAAATCCAAGGTTTCTGTTCTTAAGTCTAAAACTGTAGTTATTTATAAATCCCCTTAACCACAGAGGCTTCAAAACCAGAGTACAATATTAGAATATATGGTTTAAATTTTGTGTGATGCAGCTGAGATCAGGCAAGGTGATAAAGAATTTTTTTTTTTTTTTCCCAAAAAGGAGTATTTACCTCATTTCTTCCATCCACCCACTTCTCCTCCCCCCCTTCTCAGCAGTGCAGCAGTTCCCTGTTAGTTGAGTGAAAAAGGATTTGCAGACTCGTGGCTCTTATGTCCAGATAGTGGCAAAGTGATTGCTAGTATGTGTATTAATATTATATATATATCTCTCATATATAGCATACCTACATAATATTATATATATATATATAGCGTGTATATAGCATACCAAGATATTATGGGCTGCACTAGATGCATAGGGCAACCTTTGAAAGTTGCCCTTTGCACTCTATTAAATAATGATTAAACCCAGTGTCTGTTTTCACACATTCAAGGTGGTTGCTTATAAATTACTAAAGTGTGTTGTAGATTTCATTCACATTAAGCCATTAAATGATTATAATTATTTTAATTTTAACATTTACCATGCTTCAAGATTAAACTGGGTTTTTTTAGGGGGTTATTAGTGCCTTCTGGAGAGGTCTTTATGTAGCCATTACACTGAAATTTTATTTCACCAACATCTACCAGGACACCCAACATTTAGCAGTGCTTGAAAGTAAGTGCTTTATGTCCCAGACACAAATTTAATACAGTCTTGTGAGCTGTAACCCAGTGACTATGGCATGTAGTTTTCCAGTAGCAGTAGAAAAGTAGCCTTGCACATGCACTTTAGTATGAGGAATGCTTTTAATGAAATAAACTACTTTAGAGTATCGTGTGAGAAGTCACAAACCTCAGAGCTGCAGTAGGTCCTGAAGCCTCTTACAGAGGCACCTGAAAACTAAATTCCCTGTCTAACAACTGAAACACGCTTGTGACCTAAAATTTTGCTGTTTCTTATTAGGCAGCAGCCAGGTGTTTGGTCATGGTACAGAAGGTGACTGCATTTCAGCCACATTGCAAGTGTACACAAGGGCATATGACAGCAGGCAAATGGTTTTCATTACTAAGTCTTGTGCCAGTGACCAGGCATTGCTCCATTTTGTTGTCCTGTGGACAGATTACAAGGGCATTTGCAAGAGAGAATTAAACAATGGTGGGGGTTTGACAGCTTAACATAGGCCAGGTTGATCAGGTCCACAGGTCAGAGCATGCACTGGTTATTTAATTCCACTACAGTTTAAGTATTACCGTGGAGTATCAGTCCCAGGTTCAAAGCTGAGCAGAGAATTCAGCACTGGTTTGTCCTGCAGGAAGTGTATATGTGGTGTGTAAGAGAGTCTGCATATGGGGAAAAGGATAGGTAGGACATGAAATCATTCCAGTTTGGAAAAATCTCTTATGTGTATGTCTGAAACATTGATCTATTTTTCTGTGGAGCCACTGTTCATACAGAGAAATAATTAGAGAATTTTAAAGTTTAAGTCCACTATTCATTTGCATTTCAAGCAGGTGGAGGATGGTGCCATAACAAGAATATTAAAAACTCTCTTATATGGCCTTTATATTCTGTGTCCTGTGTAAATTGTCTGATTTCCAGGAAGGACAGAGCTCCTTTTGCTGATTTCTACCTGCTTTCCCCTGCTTATGTATTTTCTCAGACCTTGTAGAAATGTATCTTTGAGATACTTATGTCTGTTTAGACCAGTTGATGCTGTATGAGTGGTTTTAGTTGGTTTCATCTAAAGTTAATAAACTTTGTAGTAAGTGCAGTGTGGCAGAATATGACCTTTACTTAGCAAAACTGGATGCAGTTGCTGAATTTTTTTTTTTTTCCTAAAGTACAACTAGAATGCTGAACTAGATTCCTTCTAAAATGAGCTGTTGGAATGCAGAAATCTGTCAAATGTGAGAGAAAGTCTGGCTGGTAAGAAATCAATGGATTATCTGATGTACTTGAATTAGTAGGTCAGTGTTTCTGCTCAATGAACTGAATGATTATCGTTTAGTCATGCCTGGTATGAACTGTATGACTCACAATTTATTTGGGAAAATGAACTAGCTTAAATAGGTGCTAAATAGGCAGAGTAAAATACAGGACTTGAAATCTGATGCACATCATACCCGGGGTGCCTGAAAACACTAGGATTTTTATTTTTTTGTAAATAGCATTTGGTTCCTGGAAGAGTTATTTAAAAGGAAAGTCTCCAGGCACAGATGATTTATAGTAACTTTTAAAATGGGTGGACAGTCACATACCTAGCATGATTTCTTTTGTGTGGATGTCAAAAACATTAGTAATACAAAGCCAATGTAGTATATCAAACATGCCTTCTGTATGGAGAAACTCAAAGTAGAGATAAAAGAATGGGTGTTTCTTTTTAGATTATATCTGAAAGACTAAGAAACTTTCAGTGAATTTTTAAAAAGCAGAAAATTAGCCAGAATTCCTCCTGCATTTACCAGGAGGTACCTCCTGCAAATTCGAAGACTGTAATTCTTACTCCATAGTATAAAATTTATCTGGAATGATAATTAATATTTAGATAAATTCAGGCATAGATTTCAGATATGAGCACACATATAACACATTTTTGTAATTACTAATGTAGTAGCTCAGGTTTGCATGTGAATGGCTGTTACTGATTTGTACAGAAGTGTCAGTCATTTCTTATTATTGTTCCCAGAACTAAATAGGTATTTTTTACCAGAAATAGTGCAGCAATTGCAAAGAATTTGGTGGAAGAAAATGCTGACTCTAGCCATTCCCTAGCCAACCCCCACTTTGACACAGATCCTTTCTGCTTGCAAAACAATGTTATGATCACATTTGTCTTTGTTTACTGACATATGTTTACCCTAGAAAAGGCATGTTGGTGTAAAGTCAAAAGCGTCTGTATTTTAACACTTACTCTGCTGCTAATTCATTGAATTGCCATCCTGATTTAGTCACTATACCTCTCCACTGCTGTTTCCCTGGGTATAAAGGACTTGCTCTGGCTGGTTGTGAAGGACTGTGTGCCTCAACTGTCATATTGTTTGATAAAAGTCATGTAGTATCTGCATTGCCAGTGAAAGTAATATAGAATACAGAAATGCTCAAAGCCCAGTAAAGAAATTATTTATGCAAAGACTATTCACCATGTGGGCAAATATACTGTATATTTTTCTAAGCTTAAAAGGACTTCTTGCTGTTATTGAAGTTACTTAAGTACTACTTTTATTGTTGAGGATCCCAGTGTTTTGCTACATAAAGGCTGCTTTTACAAAAAAAATTAAAAAAAATCTTACCTGAACAATTCAGGCAATCATCCAGGACTGGGGATATAGGGAATAACTGGTAAAACTGCACAAATAAAATGTAAATATTCTGAAGCACTTCTGATGATACTGATGGTTCAGGAAGTATTGGTACATACAGCTTTGAGCTTCACCTGATGGTTTCAGTGAGCCTACTATTTAGATTAACTTTCTATTTTTTTAATTAATTGTGGGGAAAATTGTGTATTAAGATATGAAGTATTTTTAGCAAGATATTACTCTGTTTTTGCAATGTATTCTGTATGTTCTTATATTAAATCATGGAACATAATTATTGTATGCAAATACATTATATTGAGAACACAATTTGTTTTTTTGGCCATTGTACATATATACAGAAAAGTGTGAATCGTTTGTAATGCCTCATACATCTCTCTCTCTAAAAATATATTCTTAGTTCTTTTTGCTGTAAATATAAAAATATGCAAACTTATGAGGAAAATTGGAATGCAAACCTAAGAAAAAACAAGTTTTTATATAGCAGGCTTCATTGAATTTTTACATTTTCACAGTATTGTATGTAGAAACCAAAAACTGCTGGTTTACAGAAAGGAGCAAGTAAGTTTTAAATAGGTGGTGGTTTTGGTGTTTTTTTGGCGGTGGGTGGTTCTTGTTTTGTTTTACATGTGAAGAAACCAATTAATCTTCTGAAAAAAAAAAGAAAAAAACCAAACCAACAAAACCCAAGCCCAAAAAAGCTGTAGTCCATTTAGATATTTAGATTTTTTTGAGTTGTTTGAAGTTTGAATTTTTTCCTTCACTGCACTTTAATCTCATTTGTAATCCCTTGGACCCCTTGATCAGTTCCGTAATGGCTTGCATTTATCTCAAATACCTTGGTATTTTTTATTTCTGATGAGAAGCTGTATCCAATACATGAAAATGTGAATAAATATTAAGAAATCCCAGTGAGTTCCTTGCCACTATGGAGACTACTTCTAATTTGAGCATCAGAAAAATCTTTCCAGAAAGAGACATGTAGTAGCAGTTTAACTTCCTTTGATTTCTTTCTTCTTTTCAATACTATTAATGTTCATGTGTTTTGCTGCCATGGCTTCTTAGTAACTATGATTATTTAGCAACGGGATTTTTCTCAGCTTAACTCAGTTCTGATGTGTGAGAAGCTGTTTGGCAAATGATGTGATGCGGGAAGGAAAGCTTGCCTAGCTTGCTGAGATCAAATGACAGGTGCAGTTTGAGTACAGTCATACAATGAGATGCTGAAGAGGCATGGGTTTTTGACAATAAACTTTGTCATTCAGTAAGAGCTTTTGGGGATCACTGAAAGTACAGGTTTGCCTGTAGCAGGATAACTTTTTCCAATTGGAAGGAAGCTACTGCCCTCTTAATGCGTGAAGTATCTGAGGCACACAGAGGGGTGGGAGAAATGAGTCACCTTGTGCCAGAGGGATGAGATATGGTAGATCTGCACCACATACACATTAGGAATAAGGTACTAGCTCTGTATTTTACCTGTCTTTAGTTCAGTGGCTAGCTGTAAGGAGCTGAAAGCATAGGGCTGGCTGTGACTACAGGTTATCATTAGTCCTCAACCCAGTAGTAGAAAATCTGTGGAAGATCTGTGGTCTTTTCTGCTTTGATCTATTTGAGGAAATGTCCATTTGCCACAAATCTTTACACATCAAAAGTTGTGGTTTTGCTTTTGTGTTCCTTAGGTCACTGAATATTAATAGCACAGAAAAGCACCATTTTCCCCAAAGAGCTTATCTATTTTTAGAACTTCTAAATATTTTATGGATCAGACTTCTAAAGCAACCCATTCCCAGTAGGCTAAAAACAAAGAAACAGCAAAAGAGGAAGAATATGTCTATATAAGAAAGACAACTCTATCTAGAATTTTTACCTGTAAGTCTTGCTTAGTGGCATCTCCTACAAAGACAGTTACGTTTATGATTAATTTTGCAGGATTGTCACTGGGAACTCCCTCTATACTTTAACCATAAATTGTGAAATGAATTATGAAAACTGCTACTTCTGGTAGCTCAGTTCTGATTATCTGATCAGCCCTTTCTGAAAACTCAGATCATCACCAGTGTGTGTTCTGCAATTGAGGGTGAGTGTGGTAGGCTCTGAGAGATTGGTTGAACTTGATGATCTTAAAGGTCATTTCCAACCTAGTTGATGCTATGCTATGATTGGAATAATTATGATGTATCTTTTTACAAAAATGGGACTAGGAGATGAGAGTAGGAAAATTCTATGTTCTGTATTCTTTTTTAAAAAAAATTCCATTTGTACAACCTGAAGCAGTTCTCTCTCTATTGTTTTGTGGGGTTTTTGTTGTTGCTGGGTTTTTTCTTAGGTTTTTTTTCCCCCACATCCATTTGTAAGTATTTCATACAATTCCTATTTCCTGTCTAGCTATTGCTGACTGGCTCTGGGCTTCAACACAAGGCCGATTAGAGTGCCAGGAAATGTTCCTAAGGTTTTCAGTTCGGTAGTAGCCGAGTAGCATAATTATTTTAGGAGATTAACCTTCATAGTGAGACAGATGGAGCTGATCCAGCCTACGTGTCTGCTATAGAGGACTAGCCAAACACATGCAATAGCCATACCAGAGTACTACAGTCTCTTAGCAACTGTCATCTACTGATGGCTTTGCCTGATAGGGAATTAAGAACATTGTTCTCTCTCAGCATTCCTTCAGACAAAACTCTGGGACAGGAAAAAAATGAACAGAAGACTTCTTTTTGGGAGTTATTTCTGTGCTTGTTTCTTCTTTCCACTCTAAACCACTTCTTATTGCTTCTCTATTTTCCAGGATTTCTGGTTGAATGATTCCTTTTTGATTTGCTGTTTTTTTGTTTTGGTCCTTTGATCAAGTATACTGTGTTACAGGGATGGTGTCGTCTATTGTGGGTGTTCTGCTTTGCAGGTTTGAATTGCACATATACTGGGAGAAACAAGCGGTACTTCAGCAGCTGGTTTTATTTTTCATTCACAGGTAGTTTGTGGCATTAGAAAGTCCGTTTCCCTAATTGAGAGAGAATTAGCAGAGTGTGTTTCCCAGCAAACAAAACATAGGAGACTTGACTAAAAGATCCCACTCACAAAGAATGAACTTGTTCGGTGATGTAGAATGCTGATATTCCCTGCTGGTTGTGCTGTATAGTTTTACACTGTATTTATCTGTTCATCCTGACCTAAAGCATTCCTGCCTTTGAAATTTCCAGAGTTCCAGCCCTTACCCCCACTTGTATTCTGGAGTCCTATGATGCAGTAACTCTCTTATATTAATATTTCTTCATACTCAAGCTGTTCTTCATTCTTACCTTGTAATATGTGTAGTGTACAGTCTGACTACACAGAGAAGGCGGTGTGAACTGAAGTAGGGTGAGAAGTTGAACCAGAACAGCTATTCCTCACTGAATGTCTTTGTTTTTAATTTAATCCATTCATAATGTGGATGGAATACTCACTGCATGACGTGAGTGTCCACATGATAAAAAACTATGAAGTAACTACTCCACGCTGCTTCTTCATATGAATAGTTCACTTGTTTGTCTCCCCAGCACAGCTGATGACAGTCCTGAGATGTCATGTTTTACATTCTCATGATCCGATTTTCGTTCTTTATCATTCTAATCGATCCATGATTGGAGCCAGCAGTATCTGAGACGACTGATTATGCTGCAGCCATAAAAATTCTTTCACTCTTTTGACCACCTCTCTCCGAATCTTTTGATTCCCCATCACTTTAATAAAGTTACTACTTCTTGTTCTTTTCAGGTCATTTAAAATACTATTTAGTAAAGGATTTTATCTAGAATATTAGTCAATTCTGGTCTTTTCTGGCCTCGATGAGAGAAATGTCACAAATTTATTCCTCAAGTGTCATTACCATTATATGCTCTTGGCAGAAATTCACCTCTCAGATGTTTAATTTAAAAATCTTTGTATGTTTCCTTGCATGACCAAAACTGACTGAAGACCCAGTGGGCATATACTTTTGCTTATCTGAGTTCAGTTGGTAGCTTAATTTTGTTTTAACAATTTTTCTGTAGTTTGTATTCTACAGTTTTCTCCTAGCTAACTGGAAGACAAATAATCACCCTTGTGCCGAGTTCAATTAGTTCAAAATGAAATCATGAAGATTTCATCATTTATTCCTGCAGTTTTGTCAGCTCAACAACATGTAGGCCAAAACCGGGAATGTTAAAGAATCTGACAATAATTTGATGGGTATCCCAAAACATAAGAAAGAGGATATTCTGTAAGAGATGACAGGAGGAAATATGTACCATTCATACAGTCTTGCATGAATGTGCTGTTGCTACTTGGTCTCCTCATTAGTCCATTTTTGTACTTCTACTATGCTTGTATTCAATTAAATGCCTCTGTTGCTGAAAATCTTTTCATCTTTATGCTATTGACTCACTAACAATTTAAGGAAATTTCTCTTTTTACTGGAAAATATTTAATTTTGCTGAAATATGTCATACTTCAGTACCTTATATTTGACGAAGAATATGGTTTAATTTTTATGACTTTTTTTCCTTTTTGAAGCATACTCAAGTTTTTAAGCAAATTTTTAAAAGAAAACTAATCAAAGGTTGCAATTTAATATGGGCTGTCTTCCATTTCTTACAACAAGTTTAGAGAACTAAAACCTTTTTTAGATTAAACTGGCAGCAGTGTATGTGAGTACTTCTTGTGTTGCTATTCTGTCACCAAATAGGTATCACACTTTGAAAACTGTCTTAATTTGCTTAGGTCAAGAATTCTTCATAATGTTTTCTTAGCAGTTTGCATTAAAGTTTAAGCATTTCTCACCAGCCTTAACTGATACAGTTGTATTGCCAAGTTTAAAACTAATAATAGACACACTATTATTACATCCATAGTGAGTTACATGGTGAGAGAAAATCTCTTTTAGAATTTAAGTAGTCTTTTTCTTTGCTACAAGTAAGCATATTACTTATATATTCCGTCTGTAACTGAGATTTGGTGTTTGCATTAGAATCTCGTCCTTTGTCACTTCCTGTGAAAACCATGCTGAACTCATCTGAAAGCTGCAGAAGTCCTGAAGAAAGAATGAAGGAATTTATTGGAATAGTGTGGAATGCAGTTAAGTGCCTTACACTTCAGGTAAGATGAAAAGGAAGTGAAAAAAACTCTATGTCTTTCTAAACTTTATGATTCTTTTTATGCATCCTAGCACTTTTTATTAGAGGGTTTTTAAAGGAGCTCCCAAGTTTTATTGTCTTATTTCAGTAGTTTCAAAGTCTTAGAGAATGAAAAATAAAATACAGATTTTTTTGTAAATTAAGCAAAGAATGCTTTGGTTTTAGAATATTAATTTTTGAAATAGATTTTATATCTAAGAAGGAAGAGCCTTAAAAATTAAATGAAGAAAAAATACTTATAATACTTTTCTATATTATAGACATACCTGTGCACCTTTTTATCCATAGTTAGATTTGCAGAATACCTTCCTTCTGAAAAACAGTTGAGGATGTGTATGATAAACACTTTCTTGGTATGTATGATGTTATATAGTGATGTCTCAGCTGCTTACTTGTCTACCATGAAGGACAAGTAGGTGACTACTTGAATTAAACCTTTTTGTCCCAGATTCTTCTAGATTGTGATCACTGATCAGTAAAAGCAGAGCAGTATGTGCAGTATATATGCATACTGTACACAAGAAGGGCCATGTTTGAAGTCCAGTGTTAAGACTGCAAGAACAAAACCTGCAGGCTTTGAAATGCTAGGATTAAGATTCTGTGCTTCCAAGTGTGAATGAAGTGCCTGCTTAGAAATTACCCTAACTTCAATTATTATAATTTGTGCCTCTTGAAGAGTACATTCTTTGAGATTGGTATTTTATGGTATACCAGTATATAGTAGCAAAACTAGTTTTGTCTTTAAATAAAATTTAAAAAATACAAAGTCCCCTTATATCTGACAGAAAGTAATCATTGAATCATCTGTTCCTTCTTCCTACCAAGACATATATTTTCTTACATATGATATTGTCCTAGAACCTGTGTCTTATTTATGCCTCTTTCATGCAGGAAGCACCTTGGGTTCAAAATGTTAGGAATTCTGAAAGTTTTAATTTTTGCCTGAGCAAGAACTTGAGATTTGTGACTTGATTGCAAAACATTGAAGTTGAGAAGATGCTTTCTGTTAACTGTTCAGTTTTCAGCCAGCTCTTTCAGCATTAGTTCATGAGTATTTTGTTTGTTTTCTTTTTTTTCTTAATGTTGTCAGCACTGGAGATTGAAATGGCTGGGTAAGGGGAGTCCAGAGAGATAACTTTTAAGCTGTTTGAAGAAAGCAGTTAATTTTTGTTACATGTCTGGGTGGTACCTATCACAGTGAGACTCCCTATATAAATGAGGCTTACAGTTTGAGTCATAATAAGAATAATAATATCCTCATAGGGTGTTGAAGAGCTGGTCCTTTATAAATGGGAGAAATTGAATCAGGGCTGAGATGTTCTGCGTGTACATTTTTCAAGGTACGCTTTTTTATGTGAGCAACCAGCAAACTGAAATTTATTTCAAAGAATGTTTAAGATACCAGCTAAAAGTGAAGTTGGTCAGTTACCAGATACAAACAACCAAACAAAGGCTACACCCAAATTAGTGTATTTTTTGTGGAGATGAAAGCTGATGACAGTGATAGGCACATATTTTCTCAGAGTAATTTGTAAATGTATTTCTGTTCTTGCGTTGCATAAACTCATGGATTAGAGTTAAAACAGCATGGACAGGGGATTTTTTATATTAGATATTCTTTCTGGTGTGTTTGAGGTTCTAGATTTGTTTTCTTTTTAGAGCCATTTTTGGTAACATACTCATGCTTTCTATTTTCATCAATATTAATATGAAATTGTATTTTTAGTTTCTATGTTGAAATTAAAATGACCCTATGAATTCATACAACAGCTTACACGCTTCTGATATGTTTCATCCTTATGCTTTGATCATACTGGGTAAAGTACTTGCCAGGGTTTTGCCAGAAGGATATTACATGTTACCATATAAAGTTTCAACAGACTCCAAGGAAACACTAGAGATAAAGTCCAAGAATATGCTGCCAAACAAATACACAGTGCTCCTTCTTGGTGAAATATGAAGAATTTATAGATATGCTTGCTGTTCTTTTTATTATTCCTAGTAGTCTCTGTGGCTATTTTATCTAAATACATTTTTTCAAGACATAAATGCACATATATAGCTTTTTGCCTTCAATACCAGCCTAAATGGGAAAGCTGAAATTTGTGCAAGGCAATGTATAGGGGATAAGATGATGAGAATTATGAGTCTCTTTTTCAATTCACGAATGGTATACTTGTTTTATTAAACATAATACTCTTTTTATTAAACACATAAATAGATTTTTATATTAAGTTCATCCTGATTTTCTGTGTTTTTATATAATTTGGCATGAAAAAGGCAAATTTCTAGAATGTTTTGTCTGGTTATATGCTGAGCACTTAGACTCTTAGTTTTTTTCTAAAGCTAGTTTCGTGTTCTTGGATCTTTTATTAACATGATTGTAGAACAGAAAAGTCTGTAGTTGTCGTCAGATAAAACAGAACTTCATAACTTAAAATCATCAAAGGATTATTCTTTTAGTGGAAGTTTGAGTAAGTAAATGTGTTTGGAACCAAAGTAACTGGAAAGTTTATTTTGGACCCAAAGCTGGTACTTGCTTAGCCTTAGCCCTGTCTTGCTTCTGATAGAATATTGCATGAAAATTTTGTGCATTAGAGTTGTGGTAAGCTATTAGTATTTAAGTGAAAAGACTTTCATACTTAACTATAAAAAGTTGTTTTTATTATTTAGTTGTTGTAGGATTTTATATGCAGCCTTGAAGTCTTTTTGGCAGTTGCACCCTTTAGGAGGGTAGTGCTCACTTTTCACGTGTTCTTCATCCTAATAGTTGCTAAAATTGTGGAGCAGTATAAACACAATTATTTTTAATTGGTTGTTAATGCTGAATTCCACTGAGAACAATGAAGGATCTGTATTAAAAGCAAATGAATTAATGAGTAATGTTGCAATGAACGCCAACTAAATAAGAGTGTAATTATTACATATAAAACTTAGCCAGATATTCCACATGCCTTTAAATATCCCAAAGATTATTTGAAAAAATGAGTCTGTTTCCTGAAATTATTGAAAATAATATTTTCTTTAAAGCATAACTTGTACAAAATTTTAGTCAGTGAAGCATTGATTGAAAGAACAGAAATGAAAGGATGGAGTTGACTGAAGTTCCTGGTCTTTGAACAGTACTCTTTATTCATGGATTAGGAAGAGATTCTATGACTTGTAACTTAGCGGTTACAACTATCAGAAGTTATTCAGCAGTTAGGGGAGAGGATGATTTCTTAAGTTGTTTACTTACCACAAAATGACAAAAAATTAGATTTTCTGTTGCTAAATAAAATTTTAAATTAAAAAAAAAATAAAATCAAGTTTTTTAAGAAAAGAATAGTAATACTGTGTAGAGCTAAGATGCAGTGTTTTAAGTGGTCAAAGAAAACGCAACTGATCCTCATTTATACTTATTTGTATGGACAGGTAGTCTGCTCTCTCAGTTTTCTCACTCATGTGCTCTGCTTTCCCTTTGTGTAATTTGTACTTTTTGTTTAATTTCAACACACAGATTTTTGTCTTGCCTTTTTAAATTCTATCAGCATGTGTCTGATTCAAATGCAGATGGTCTAATTAGAGCTAATTTGGATGTCAGAGGCTGAGGCTGGCTTACAATAATGACCACACCTGAGATGTGTTGTGGTGGTTCTTTGCAGTTTTTGGAGTCATTGGAGGATTACGTTCTTTACCTGAAACTCCCAGAAAAACACATTAACCTGTCTGCTGAGAGCATGTAATGGATAGTGTTTAATGCACGCAGGTGCCACTTCTGAGGAGACACCTTTATGTGAGTGTCACTTGTGGGTCATTTTTAATGCCTTCGATTGGTCTGTAGCTATAAAAGATGGGTTTGTGAAGGGAATCTCCACATGGTATCACTGTCGTGAAAGGCTGGAAAGACTTTTGAACAACCTGTCCCTCTTTGTTACGCTTGCACAGGATAACTATGTCATGTCACTTGTTTTGTTTCACTCCCTCCTGCTCACCCTCCTCAGTTAGGAAGACCTGCAGTATATAATCATTGTCCTCTCTATTGAACTACATTCTCTTTTTATAGAATATGAATTAAAAATACTCCATTTATTCCAGTAACTTCATTCTTTCATTTCTGTACAAAAGTCTTAAAGTCATTGCACTTTTTTAGTCATATATATAAGTAAAAGCTGAGAGCAAATGTCTTGTGCAACATTTTAAAAATAGAAGAGAAGATACTGCTTACTTCATTGGTTTATCATTAGCGTACGTTACTGAGCATGTATAGGCCTTGACATAATAGAAATGAAAACAGGGAGTGATTCTGTTTCAAGAATTTGTAATAATTCCTTCTCTTTAACACATGAATGTGTTCAGTATTGGCAAAAGAACATGTTGCTACCAAAACTGAAATAAGATCCTTGAAACAGAAAGGATGTTGCCATGGAAAAATGAAGTAACACTCAGTGCAGCTGCGAAGCATTAATGAATAGGATATTTTTTTAAAAGATCATTTGTGTTTGGTGTGGCTTGGAGGGTCCCAACCAGATGGTTTCCATGAATAGGATCTGACCCCCAGCTTGAGGACTTCTTACTGGCAGATTACTTCATTTTCTTTCCCTTGGATTGTCAGATCCTTACATTAATGCAAGATTTACTGCTGCAGATTTATATTCAGTTAAATAAATCAGTCACATTTTACATTAAATTCACAATTTTAGACACACTGTTTAACAGTTATTTAAAAAGTGTAAAAAGATTTATATGATAGCTTTAATATATGCTATTGATGTAGTTTAATTTTAAGAATTTGGATTACATACATTTTAAAGCGCTTTCCGATTGGTGAAGCAATCTGTAGCGCACATTCTCACTTTTGTTCAACATATAGTTCCATCATTTTAGGTGCACTTTTCCACTTCTTCACTGGAACTTGTTATTAGACAGATCTCCAGATTCTGTCAGATAAATGTGCACGAATGCCATTGAAGTTGATAGTTGTGTGTCAGCAGAATCTGCCTCTGAGAAATTCAGCAGGTGCAATTCAGTTTTGCACTTCTTGGGCCCTTGTGCATCCAAGTTGGCTATTTCTTATGTAATTATAATAATAGTATGACTTGCACTATGATGTGGAATTTTCCATATTCATTGTATTGGCCGTAGAAATCCTGCAAAAATATGTTGCAAAATTTCGTTATTTGTATAAAAATTTAAACCACATCTGTAAGAGACCTGTAATATTACATATGGCAGGCCTGATGCACTCATGTAAACCCCACCAAAATTCATGGTTCAACTGCCATTAAGTTTTTTGAAAATGAATTGCAAAGTAGCTGCTTATGTAAATAGTAATTTCCATTAAGCGTTTGAAGGAATGAAACTTGTAATTCTACTTCAATATGCTTGGAGTATTGTGTGCAATTCTGGTGTCCTCAACATAAAAAGGACATGGAGCTCTTGGAACAAGTCCAGAGGAGGGCCACAACGATGATCAGGGGACTGGAGCATCTGTACGAAGACAGGCTGAGAAAGCTGGTACTGTTCAGCCTGGAGAAGAGAAGGCTGCGTGAAGACCTCATAGCAGCCTTCCAGTATCTGAAGAGGGCCTATAGGGATGCTTGGGAGGCCCTCTTCATTAGGGACTGTAGTGGTAGGACAAGGGGTAACGGGTTCAAACGTAAACAGGAGAAGTTTAGATTGGATATAAGGAAGAAATTCTTTCCTGTTAGGGTGGTGAGGCACTAGAAGTTGTGAATGCTCCATCCCTGCCAGTGTTCAAGGCCAGTTTGGACAAAGCCTTGCATGGCATGGTTTAGTGTGAGGTATCCCTGCTTATGGCAGAGGGGTTAGAACTAGATGATCTTAAGGTCTTTTCCAACCCTAACTATTCTATGATATGGCAAAATAAAATACAACAAAAATGATCTAATGAACTTTTCTTCAGTGCAAAGCTGTACTGAGCTGTAAAATTAAGTGGAGAAACCCTACTGAGTTTTGAGAACTCTTCTCGAGAGTACGCAGTAAAACATCTCCTGCAGATCCTGCTCCTGGTAATGTGATGAAGTACAGTAACTCTCCAAGGTGGTGGAATTTTTTGATTATTATTACCACATGGTTTGTGGCAGCATTTAATGTTAATCCTCATGGGTACGTATATATGGAGAATGGATGATTTGTTATAAACTGTTTATTCAGCAAATGCACAGATAAAACAAAAGTTACACTGATCATAAGTTCCCTTGTCACCTATTTATCATTATCCCACAATGGCTTGACCTGCAACCTATTACTAATAGACCAGAAAACGATCTAATGTGTCACTGTAAAAATCTTTGCAAATTGACACAATGACTAATTTACCATTTAAAAAAAATAAATCCAAATTTATTACATCTGTAACAATACACTGTTGCTTTTCATCCAGTATAAATAAAGTACACTCTGCAACCTTGGATCAATAAACTACTTATCAAAGATGTAATTAACTTCATTTTACAATTCAAACAGTTCTAAAACTAGAAACAAACACAGACTTCATGTAACAATGTATTTATTTTTGCAAAATTATACTTATATTTTTCTGAAGTGAATTCTTGTCAGTTTGTCTAAGCAAAAGGGCACAAAAATGTTGAAATAAAGATGAATATCTGTGTTCTGTTCACTAAACTGGCAAAGTACTTATGGTGCTGGGGAATTCCAGCTCTATTGCAAATCATTATTGCAGTCTTGGGGGACTACTAGCCTTCAGGGGACGGTATGGAGTACAGACCTTGGTTATCAGCTTTAAGCTGTGATGTCTTCAATGATGTCAAATCAAAAGACACTGTTGCATAAGTTTACAGCAAACAAATGTTCTTTTGTCACAGCTACAAATAACATCTTGTGTCCAACATTTCATGCACTAGGTTTTTCCAAACAATGTGAAGACATGAACTGAATCATAGCTTCTACTTGCTTAATAAACCATTCAAGTGTGCAGGCTGTTAGGGCTATTTGATATCCAGGTGCAGAATATTACATGTAAGAGCCAAGTAAGGCTAACAGAGACTGCAGTTTACAGTGCCTCCCAGTTAACAAGTCATGATGAGTTCAGTTCTTGGTTTGGGTTCACTTGGCCTTGCTAGAAGCTCACAAGGAGATGGCAGAATGGTCAGAAATATTTCAGGCTAACAGCACTGCTTGAAAATAAAGAACAAGAAAAGTGCAATTTCACATTGCACTTTTTCATTTGCACTACTTATTTATGCAATGAAAACAGAAGAAAAGCTATATAAACTTTGTGAACTTTATTCATTTCTCTCTTTCATAGAATCATAAAATGGTTAAGGTTGGAAATGACCTTAAGATCATCTAGTTCCAACCCCCCTGCCATGGGCACGGATGCCTCACAGTAGACCATGCTGCTGCCCCCTCCCCGCCCCCCCCC
>NDXB01005499.1:114843-176268 GCA_002631895.1 Agapornis roseicollis | reverse complement strand
AAAACAAAACAAAAACCAAAAAACCAACCCAAAAAAAAAAAAAAAAAAAGACACAAAAACAGAACAAGAAAGGGGTTGGTAAGCTTTCATGCTGTAAGAAATCTTCAGGTACTGTCCAGGGAGTTCTGTATCTTCTCTGACCTGCAAAGGTGAATTAATTTAAAGCAAACAAAAAAAAAAAACCATGTCAAATTAAACTGTTAATGGTTGTATTTGAAGTCCAACACTTCGTAATGTTTACAGTAAATCTGTTCATTTGAGCTGTATATCTTCATCTACCTTTATTTAGCCACATTTATTCTGGATGTGTTCAAATGGACATCTGCTTTCTTGATTATACTTACAGCCTATGCATGTTTGTGGATAACTGTGTAATATGTTAGGTTTTCTTCACGTTGTTACTTTTCAGGGTAACTTTTTTGAAAAGTATTTGGCTATTTCAATTTGATAAGAAATACTTCCCAATAAAAATCCATAGTACTTTTAAAAGAGAAGTACAGACACTGGATAGTGGTGTATTCAGCAGTCCTTTATATACATTTTTGCTTGTTTCACAATCTGCTTGCATGTTTCTTAAGTGTGTTAATGCATTTTATTTTTCAGGAGTTCTGGAAGCAGTAATTTCTGTCATTCTTCATCCCAGTATTTCAGTTAGACTCACAGCAGCTTGGTGTTTGCGCTGTATTGCAGTATCATTGCCCTCCTATGTGTCCCTACTGTTGGATCGTTGCGTTGAACGTCTTACTACATTGAAATCCTCCCCAGAAGCAGTGACTGGCTACAGTTTTGCGGTTGCTGCTTTGCTGGGTGCAGTAAAACAATGTCCTTTAGGAATTCCACATAAAAAAGGGAAGGTATGGTCTGAATACTTTACTTACAGGCAGTTTTTTAATTTTTTACAGCACTATTTGCATGTATTCTTTATGACATAACCCAGTATACTAATGAGATACTTTATTTCCTTGAGCACGTAATTTTGAAGCATACCGTAAGTCAAATAAGCGAGTGTTTCTCTCACATTTGTCAGGATTTTGAATTTATCAGGAAATGTCACTAATGACCACTCATACTGTTACGTTTTTCTAATGAGGAAGTTTGCTGGGGGATAGGTTTGTTGTTCTGGGACAGAGGTCAGTTCTGTGGAGGACTGATACTGAACAGCCTAAGAAAAGTTTTACCCGAAGAAGACAATTATTTAGTAGAGTTACATTTTTCATAACTTCAAACTAAATTATTTACAGCAAGATCAAACCTTCTGCAATTCTGGCCCAGTTTGATGTTGGCTTGAATTAGAAAGCTGTCATTTAAGCAGTGTTACGGGTGATAAAAGGCTAGTTTGGAGTACACTTCGCCAAAGGAAATGATCATTTATATTTGAAAACATGATTAAATGTATATACAGGGACTGTTGCACGCTGTGATGTTGGAAACAAGTTTCCTAGAAGGAAACTCATTCAATCACAGATTAAGCAAAATTAATATTTCCCAGGCCTATTACAAGTGATTCTCCAGTGTACAGTTTAGTCAGTGCTTACACCAATAACATCAATTTTGGTCAAGTCCAAAGAAATCTTTAATCAAGCCCAACAGATGCATGCTTTCGTTTCATCTTACAGAAGGTGTAACAGCAACCAGTTTCTTGCATTAACATAGTCTAACTTGCTGTCTCTCCAAGATCCAGTCTCTCCACTAGCACAGATAGGGCATACTGTGCACTGACGTTTTAGGGATATGCTGATGTAGAAATACAGACCAGGAGAAGCTGTTTCCATCTCAATGAGAACTTCATCCATGGAGTTATACTCACAGTTGGAATACCACAACGCGACTTGCATGTCAGCAGTACAGGCTAATTCTCTGCATAATGTAGACATGTTCTCGATTCTGAAAATACCTTTTCTGGAGCCAGTGAATGTTAGAGAAGAAGTGGCACACTTTTACTCAAGGATTGTGAAGTTTATTATTGCACCAGTGTAAGATGAAAGGAATGCTTTAGTACATTTGGAGTAATGTCCCTTGTAGTGAATTGCAGTGATTTCAAACCACCCTTTCCCTGTTCTTGAGTACTAACAGTTCCATGCCACTCCTTAATAGACATTGCTAGCTACAGTTCTCCACATTTAAAGACCCAGCTGCTGATGAAACAATTTATAAATGTTAGGAAAAAAAACCCCAAACACCTGAAAAGCCTGTTTTTCTCAGCTTTGGAAATTTTTTTCTTATGATTAGTGAAAGACCGTGCGGAGAGAACAAAATTAATATCATTTGCCCAGTTATATAGAAGTGCCATTCAAATACTATACACCTCAATAAGCAGAACTAAAGTTTCTATTTAACAGAGAAACTTAATTGTTAACAAAGATTTCTTTTAGAGGAAAATAATAGGATGAAATAAAGTCAGGAGGAGGTATGGGAAGGCATGGAAAAGTGTGGGAGAAACACTATTCTGTGTTAACCTGGCAGGGTGGAGAACAGTGTAATTGACAAAAGCCCTTTCCCATTCTCTCCTAGGAACACTGCCAGATTCCAGGCTAGCTCCAATTCTGGGGAGCTGAAAGAGACCAGTGTTAAATAGAACAGTTTTGAAAAGGAAATATCAAACGTAGACAGTAGTGAAATACTGAACAGACAGTGTTTCACTGTCTGTGAAGTACTGGACAGAAGCTGTGTTATATTAATGTATTTTCCTTTGAGAGAGCCGTTAGAGTTGCAGGCGGAACCTATTGAGGAAAACAAAATAATTAGTGGGTTTGTATGTACTTAGCATTCTGTGCTAGTGCTTACAGTTCAAAAAAAGCCTTCAAAAATGAGACATTTATCCTAGTACATAGAAAAGTTGCCCTAAATTATTAAATGAAATCCTTTCTAGGATGTTTGTCTTACAGGTAATTTAAGTATACTAAGCTGTTAGTGATTTTCAGTAGTACAATTTAACAAGGGTACTGCTTTAGAATCAAGTATTTTAACTCTGTTGGGAAGATATATAAATAGATTTCTTCATTTGCAACCACCTGATAGCATTATGGAACTGGGGAAACTAACATTTTCAGAATATTAAGGTTTGGAAGTGAACAAATTGAAAACTTTCATAAAGAAAACTTTCATGTGCAAACTTTCATGACATGTTTTATAAGTGTGAAAGTAAGTTTTAGAAGGATGTTGTCTATACTGTCCAAATAAGTTATAATGTGCAAAAAAAAGATAGAAGGATGTTGTCTATTCCAAATCTTTTAATGATGTTTATAATCACTCTTCTCACTTGTAATACTAATTTATAAGCAGTTTGGTTTGGTGACCAGACATGATGCAAAATATAAGAAATGCTTTTTGGTGTAAGGGAAACATGATTGAAGCAAACCAGTTGCAGAATGCTTTGAGCATTTGTAGTCATAATTGTCTGTAGACACAGTGCGTGTTCTTACTTGTAAACTCTAGGTAGTTTGTGCTTTAGTAAGAGTGCAGATTATCACCTTGCGTGTAGCACATAATAGTAGGCATATGCAATTATTGCAGAGAAGCTAAGATAGGAGTAATTTTTAACTACACTGTTATAACTTGTTTGTTTAGTCAGACCACTTATTGATTAAAATACTGACAGAGATAATGATAGACCTTATTCTAAAATAAGGAGAAAAATATTGTTACCCCTCTCACAGCTGCTGCTGAGCTCTAATTCATATGTCTCATGCTATCTTTTTTCTACATAGTGACATAAAGTATCAGAATGCTTCTATACTTGCAATGCAATTCTGCGAAAACTGTCACCTGTCAGTGTACTGCTGATAAAAGGGAACAAAGCAGCCAGGTAACTTAGCTAGTACCCCACAAAACTTTCAAAGCCATTCCAGACTAGTACTGAAGTCAGTCATTCCAACTTCATGAGCCTGAGGTTATTGCCAGAGTACAAGAGAAAGATAGCATTTGGTTTTGGGACACTGAAATAGAATTAAGTATCACAGCAAATAGTATTGAAATTACATATGGTAGTTACTAACATGCTTATACTTTGTTTTTGTCTTTAACTTTAAAGGTAATCATGACAGTAGCAGAGGATTTGTTGTGTTCTGCTTCTCAGAACAGTCGCATTTCACTGCAGCGAACACAGGCTGGATGGCTGTTGATAGCTGCCCTCATGACATTAGGTAGTAGCTTTCTACAGTTTTTCTTAAATTACAAGATCTTCTGTGTTTTGTCTCTGACTTTAACTCTTTTGATATTTCATTTAATTTACCACTGGAAAGTAATAACTGTAACCCCCACCCCCCCAAATATTGATTGAAATATTTAGAAAATCTTTCTAAATAAAAGTGTTATTTCTTTTAGATTTACTGTTAGTTCATTGGGAGCAAAGTCTGAAAAACAGTGAGTGAGTGGGAGCAATATTAATTAGATTTAGACAATAGATTTCAAAATCAATCTAACCAAATGCCACTGTGGTCATGAAGAATTACACTGATTTTTTTAACATCTATTCCAATGCAAAATGAGCTAATCATTTGTATTTCCCTCTTGTCAGGCATTTAAATCTTATAGAACTTTCTGATATTTACTAGTGGTCAGATTATTGACTGTGATCACTAAATTACTAATGATGAACATATTTTATCCATTTTGTTCACATTTTTAAGGCATCTTTCATATTTTCAGCTATTACTTTTGCCCAACAGCTCCCAGTTTTTTTCTTAAATTTGGGAAAACACACTTTGTGCATTGACCTATAACAAATGTTTGCTTTTCTGAACATCACTGTTGTTTATTACATCTCTTATGCTGGTGATACACAGGGTCTGTGTTTAGTAAAACAGGTGTTTTGGTGAGCTTGGTGGTGTTCTAATGAATGTGTCAGCGGGTATGTAGTTATGTATGAAAATGGAGTACCAAGGCAGTAAACATTTGAGAAATTATATATGAGAAGGCTGAAAAAATAGCATAAATTTTTCTCACTGCTGTGAAGATTTTGTGAATTTAGGAGAAAGAGCCAAAGAGAAAATAAAATTTTATTACACCTTACATTGGCATGATAACTGTCAACATTTACAGGTCCTGCAGTTGTCCAACACCATCTGCCACGAATGCTGTTACTGTGGAAGTGTATCTTTCCATCATCTCCTAAAGACCTAGAAACGGAGAAGACACGAGGAGATTCATTTACCTGGCAGGTAACGCTGGAAGGTCGTGCTGGTGCTCTCTGTGGTAAGCAGGATTTACTGTGTCTTTCCCTGCATATTTATAGTTGGGCTGTTTGTTTATTTTTCCTTCTGAAAGAATAACAATACTTCATGTTGATTTTCTTCACTGGATGGTAAAGGATGTAGTAACTCCCCAGCTTGTGTATATATGTATCCACTCGTATATATATGTATGTTTCATTTTTTGTAAAAACAAAAAAACAGAAACAAAACCCAAGCTGTTTGTTTTCCTCTTGCTCTTCTAATCAGTTGATTTCCAAGCAGTAAATGATACCTGCTTGGAAAGGAAAGTTGATTCTCTTCTCTTGTTTAGCCTACGTATCACAGTAATGAATTAAGATCCAAACCAGGGGATGTTCTGCTGTTTATACAGTCTGTTATGTTTAGTAAATAGCATTTCTGTACCTAATAGGTAACTGTGAGAAAAGTAGAATTGGTGAGTCAGTCAAACACATTTGTCAGAGTGAGAAGACTTGGGTGAAAATTACAGTAAGAAAGTTGCAATTCTCAGCCATAAAAGAGTTCTATGTATTTGGCTGCTGTCTGGTGGGTTGTGGTTTTTCATCATGACTCCCGTGATCTTCAGATATAACACAAATGTGTTTCAGTCATGTACTCTAGAGTACTAAAGGGTCCTTTACGTTACAGAAATGTGAACCCTAGTATAGTGATAACCCCTGTCACTATTAAAATCTATAGGAAAGTGTGGAATTCAATAGTAATTTCATTTGGAGGTAACCTAAATAATTAACTCAAGTTCAATTTTCATAAATAATGAAAAGTACTTTGTACATGTAAGTTGTCAAAGTCTAAAAATGCAGTAATTAAGCTAATTTTAAATATAAAACTAGCTAAGCAAGCAGTAGATTATCTGATCATCATTCTTCCCCCTTTTTTTCTTACTATTCTCATGAAATTGTGTTATATCCCATAACTCAATTCATAACAAAAAGCAAAAAATACTTGCATTTATAGAAGCAAATAAAAGTCAGGGTATGAATGTCCAAGCTGAGACACCAAAACATTGCATCTGGAAATACATATTTTTTAATTTCAGATTTTTATCAGGTTCTTTAATTATTGGTCAAAATATTAGAAAAATAAAAGCACATTTTCTTCTACTTTTAAATTATTAGTGAGATAAGAATGTGATTACTGCGCTAATGTGACTTTATTTCTTCTAGACATCTCACACTAAGTTAAAATCCAATTCCTTTTCTAGCTATCAAAAGCTTTGTTTCACACTGTGCTGGTCTCCTTACGGATGAAGTTGTTCAGAGACTTCTTCCTCCTCTTCCAAGTGCTGTTGATTTATTGACACAGTAAGTGTTTGTATTAAGCTGCTAAATGAGATTCTGGTTTTGAAAAGCTACAGTTTAATCGTCTTGTATTTGATTTAGTGCACTTTCTGGGGAACTTTCTTTCCAAGGTACAAAAGTTAGAGTACAGAATTCAGCAGTACAGCTGAAGGCTTTAGCTGTCATGATAATGTGTTTGCAGATTCCAGTATTGTGTAAAAAAAAAAAAAAAAAAAAAAAGGGAAAAAAATTTAGCATGGTTTTGTTAAGCTAGTGATTTTGTTGTGCTTTTTTAATCAAGCATACACATTCATGTTTATTCATGGCCATTTTTTGTACAATAAAAAATAGTTCAAGAATATGCTTGGACAGAATGTTTTAGACATAGGCATTTTTTATATTTCGATTCAGAGCTAAGCCTGAAAGGGTTTTACAATTTTTAAACTTTTGCTTGTAGAATTTGTAGTAATGTATCTGGGCTCTAATTGAACTGACTTTTTCCCACAAAAAAATTAATTATAATAAACATAGATACAATAAAATTAAATAGAAAACTCCATTTATTTTTCTAGTTTTAAGTAGAAATAAGGACTGGGGATGGAGAACAGACATCCTGTCAGAACATGTGAAATAAATTGTTTTCTTCTTCTATTGGTAATGCAGATCAAAACTGTACTTACAGTATGGATAGATTTTTAAAGTATTTGTTGAGTGGTGCAAATGAAACCAGAGGTGGTGCATAATGCTTGAAGACTTTAACATGACTGATGTGCTTTTTATACTTTAAGGCTTTCTTCAATAAATAAGTCATATGGAAATTCTTTAAAAACACCTTCAACAGTTTACAGATATAAACTTTATGAACTACTAGCAGTATTGCCTCCAAAGACTTACGAAGGTATGTATTTACTTATGAAGAGAAATGCATTTAAAATACCATGGTTTCATTTTCAAATTTTTGTTTGACATATATTCAGATAGCAAGAGTTAGTTCCTTTTTTAATAAACACTTTTTATTCGCTCTGTTTAAATGTAATGAAGTTGTAGTGAAGTTACTGTGGTTTTGAAAAGCTAGTGTTTGTGATCTTCTTCCCTTTGCATTACAAATGCAGACATTTGTCCTATTTTTAGTTGAAACTTGAATGTAGACAACCTTAATGATTTTAAACTGTTTCTTTGATGCCTGTTTTACGTTCCATTGAATTCTAAATCAGAAAGCTCTTATCATAGCCTCAATTAATTGCATATAGTCCACTGAATTTAATTTAACTCTTTCACAGAATCACAGAAGCCTAAGGGTTGGAAGGGACCTTAAAAGATCATCTAGTCCAACCCCCCTGCAAGAGCAGGGTAACCTTACAGATAGATATATTAGTCTGTTCTGTGCAGATTGTGAATAAAAAAATTGTATTTAAAGAAAATTTTGAACAAAATCTGGGAATAGACTTACCTTTATGTAGCGGAATATAACTAGCAGTATTTAAAATCTATCCTCTAATCCAATAACTATGCACTATAGTTAGACAGGCCTAACAATTAAGCTAAAACATTAAATACCTTTTTCATCTTTATATTTGCCATAGAGTACTGTGTGGACTGAAATAAGGAACAGGAGTGGTTTTGTTAGTAGTAAAGAGAAGTACAGTGTTTTTCATCAAGGCAGAGAAAATATCAAGCAACCAGGCACTGAATTGGCTGTGTCCTCGGTATCATAGAGAGAATCCTTAATCAAATAATCTGCTCCATCTAGTGGCAACTGCCAGTGAATCTTTGTAGGGATAAATCCCTGACCTTTGTTTTAAAGCTGTTGTTGCATTAGAAGTCTGTAAATAACACTTGAAGCGTGACTTGGACTTTAACAACTGAAAATGACACCTCCATCCCTTAGAGCAAGTTACTTGTTTTGTTCATTACAGGGGCGATGCTGTATAGAACATAAATATTTGGTTATGGGTGGGTTTGGTGATTTCTTATCATTTAGTCACAGAATAGTTAGGGTTTGAAAGGACCTTAAGATATCTAGTTCCACCCCTCCTGCCATAGGCAGGGACACCTCACACTAGAACATGTCACCCAAGACTCCATCTTACCTGCCCTTGAACACTGCCAGGGATGGAACATCTACCACTTCTTTGGGAAGCGTGTTCCAGTGCCTCACCACCCTCACAGCAAAGAGCTTCTTCCTTATATCTAATCTGAACTTCCTCTGTTTAAACCCATCACCCCTTGTCGTATCCCTGCAGTCCCTAATGAGGAGGCCCTCTCTAGCATCATTCTTGATCTAACTTCATTGAAAAATATACAGTGTTTTACAGTGTGATCTGCAAAACCTGACACGGTGTGAGTGTCCTAGCTGAGGATGCTGCATTCTAGAGCCAATAAATAAATAAAAAGTTTAAAAGGTTTGTGATAAGTAAGTGGTCACCCTGCTGAGCGCTTTGTAAATAGCCTTAGAATCAAACCAGTAATGTGACAGATGTACTCTCAGAGCAATGACAAATATGAGCAAAATATATTGGGTTAACTTGAAAATTAGTGAAGTACATGTAACATGCTTTAGTTGCTGTCTTCCATCATGTGTAAACGGTTAAAACTTCAATTTAGCTGATCCAAAGTATGAACTTAAGCTGGGAAAAGTTAGTTCTGTTTCTAAGACAATGATTTATATTCGTGATAATTTTCATGTGTCATTAGTTTTGTACTATATAATGTGCTCATGTTTTTGAGACCAAAACATTTATTTCCTGTTAATATAAAAAAAATTAATTAGTATACTGTCCAATTTGAGAATGTCACATAAATCATTTCAATAGTTTGCATTTTGATTGTTAGATTTGATGTTTTCTGTGGCCTGAAATGAACGTGTTTTGTCAGGCAACTCATTGGGGTTCTTTTCATTCTTCAGCTTTTTGTGCTTGTTATGTTCCACTGTCTAAACCATAAAATTCAATACAAGCGTTCCCTTCTCTTTCTTAATAGGATGAGATGAATAGCTAGAGTGCTGGAGCAGCATTCTGGCTAGATACTTTGGACTGCTTTATGCTGGCGTAATATTACTTGACATGGCCAAGCGTCTGGGGCTAAAACAAATGTTAATTTGGTTAAAAATTGCTGAGTATCTCCATTAACCTTTATTTGAATAGTGTTTTCATAGGAAGGGCTTTTTTTTTTTTTTTAATTGAGATCTATAATAATGGAAAAAAACAGTTGCTAGTTTAATTATTATTGTTTNTTTTTTTTGAAAAGTGTTTTTGTAGGAAGGGTTTTTTTTTTTTTTTTAATTGAGATCTATAATAATGGAAAAAAACAGTTGCTAGTTTAATTATTATTGTTTGTAAAAGGCTCTGTTCCTGTCCTTTTTGCACACTGTCTGTGCATCTTGGAATATATTTGATAGTGCTAGCCTTTTGCATTTAGATTTGAGGTAAGCAATTTGGGAAAAATGACATACTTGCTATTTAGTTAGGGAGGCAGGCAAAGCAATAGAAGCTTGCAGGAATAGAGCCTGGTGGGGACAGGGGGTTGTGGGTAGGGAAATCAACTTTCTCAGATGTCTGCAAGATTCAGGAAGGGTAAAATAGCTGATTAGAGCTACCAGCTCCAGCTATACAAATGGTTCTGCTCATGAGGTGCTGATAACTGTACTGCCACACGTGTTGAAAAATTCTAAGCAACTTAAGTGCAAACGGCTAATGGTGTGATCATCTATAAACAAAATTGAATGCAAAATGCTAATATGTGGAGTTAGGCCTGCTCTTAATGCTGATATTCCCCATTTCATCGAGGACTTGACTTTGCAATTGTAGTGCTCTGGAGGTAAATTTTTATGTAATATTTGCATCAAGACTATGTGTATATTTTTCAAGATCAGTTCTGCAGTGTTTTTCAACATATTTTATTGAACAGATAAACTGGACCTTTCTCATCATATGTAGTTCAGTGCTAGAAATGTTCTCTCTCTGCAGGGACTATTTTAAAAACCTAAAGTAGTCTGACTTAGAATGCCTAATATTGCTATTTATGCATAATGTACAATCTTGTTTGAAATAGTATGCACCAAAATATGCGATAGCTTAACCTACCACTGTAAATTATCATAATGTAACCTACAGTAAATTCCTCATGCTTTGCTTTTCACAAACTCCTGAAATAGGGGAGTACATTCTGCAGCTTTTGGTTATTTATCAGACTTATGGATGTTTGAAATTGCCTCTGCTTGCCAAGTCCAAGTATTCCTGTGTGGTTATGTAATACATTCCACAGCATTAATTTTCAGGAAATGGAGGAAAATATGGCTGTGCTTGTAACTGCCTTTTTCTTCTATTTTAATTTTAAATGTAACTAACTTAATGGGCTATCAGTTTTATGGCATTATGCCTTCTGTGAGGGTAAAAGTCTCTGCTTTTGAACTTCTAGATTGCTGTATGTGCTTACTTTGCTTATCTTGGTGTTCTCTTGTTTCCCCTGTAGCAAGAGTGTTCTCCAAATAAATATTTGAAGACTTAAGAGAGCTGTTAGATGTATGTTGCTATTGCAGTATAAGTACGTTGCTCCTAAAGCTGCTTGTGGCAAGTAATAAACTGTAAATTTTGACTGGGTTTTGGTGTTTTTTTTTTTTCCTTTAATTTAAAGGAAGCTTCTGGGCTGTTCTAAAAGAGTTAGTGGCTGACTTGACTGTCCCGGATAGCCAGATTGATACCTCAGCATTCTTGCTTCCACCCCTTTGTCATGCAAATGATCTCCTTTTACTGGGTCCCTTACTGCAGGAGACTGACCACCGATTTATTGAAGAGCAGGTACTTTTTGATCTAATATAATCATGGGGGTGTATATTCATACAGTTCTGGTTATTGGGTCAGTGCTGGTTTTGACTTGGTCAAAAATATGGCTATCACTTTATTCCTTCTTCCAGCTCCTTTTAGGTAACAGCATAGCTGGTGGCAGCCTGGAGTATGACCCTTACTCAATTTATGAGAAAGTTGCAAAAGGTGATTCAGTACCTAAACCTCTACCTCCCATATTGTCTGTTATCAGCGCAGCAACACGTTTGTTTGGAGTTATGTTTTCCCATGTAGCAGAATCCCACAGGTAAAGTGGTAACTGTTGGGGAATTTGGGTGGTGCTAAAATGGTCACAGAAGAAAACAGTTGTTGAGCCATCTGAATAATATAATTCAGACTAACAAATTATTAGGCTTTTCTCATAAAGTTACTCACAATGAAAAGGCATCTCTAGCAAGAGGTTACTGTCATTATAATAAATTCTGCTGACCAAGAGCAATGTTTTGTTTTGATAGCCATATCAAAATTGGAGGTCATTTTAAGAGTTATTACATGATTATTATCATGCTTAATACACAATTGTCTTAGACCAAAGAGAGACAAACGAGGTGAGAAGCTGCAGTAAAATTTAACCCTTATCCTGCCTATTCCATTATAAAAAGTGAATGGGAACAAACAAGAGTATGTGTCTTAACACAGTCCTGTTAAGGTACAAGAGTGCTTGAAAGGGATCACAGACTTCTGAGTTTGTGTGTATGTGCCTTCCTACGGCACACATGGCATTTCTGGGTTTTTTCATGTTTATAAGCACGTGGGTTGCTGAGGCATAAAATTTCTCAAGATATTTGCATGCTCTTGCTTATTCTGTGTGCTGCTGGTAATTCTCTTGAATGCAACATTAGAGCAAATCAATTACTTTTTAATTAAACAGCTTTATTTTTTCACAGCCAACTGCAGTTAGGCCTCAGATCATGATTGTTAGAGGTGGTGATGGTTTTGTTCATGTTGAGGGCGAGTGCTTAGCATGCAAGTCCCGAGGCTTGGTGTCTTCACTGCTTGGAATGCTTGGATTTAGTCTAATCCTGAAGCAGCCGTTTGTATATGAGCATACCAGCCAATAAAATTGTCACATGCTTTATCATATATTCTTCTGACTTGCATTTACTTCATTATTCTGTCTTCACCAACTGCTTTTTGTTTGGGTTTGGTGGGTTTTTTTTCTGTTTTTCTGGGCTTTCTGCCACTACTGTCACCATGTTGCTGGTTGGTTTTCTTCACATGTTTTTCAAGGCCTGAACTAATTGCTGCAGATAACTGTGTTTTCCTTTTCTTTTTCTTTTCCCTCCTCCTTTCTCAATTGTAAGTCAAAATGCATCATTTCCATACACAGTTGCTTTTAATAGCATCTGTCTAATGTTACTTAGATGTAAAGCAATTGTTTGTGAATGCATGTTATGAGGAACTGCATTTGTTATGAGGAAACAAAGGCAAAAAGTTCATATTCACAGAGTGATTACCTATTCTAATGTAGGATACAAAAATGCTTTGAGGTAGGAATGCCAGTTGAAGGAAAATGCTCAAAAGTTAGGGTAATAGATTTGTTCCATCTCTGTTTCTATAATATATAGGCTTTGTTATATGTTTTAAAATAAAAAAAGCTTGAGTTTTCTTAATTTTTGATTCTGTGGTTTCTTCTCTGGTTTTAAGGCTCCAGGTGTTAGAACAGTTGTTGAATTCCATAAAGCAAACAAAAGGATCACGCCAACAAATAGTGCAACTTAATGTTGTGTCAGCTTTTTCTACTTCCTTAAAGGTAAATCTCCTTTGTTTCTCTCCTTTGTTTCAATCTCTGTGTTTGAAACATGGCATCTGTCATTTCGAATGTTTCTACACAGAACTTCTTGTTTTGCTTAAGTCATGGTGAAGATCAGTCCTGTTTTCTATGATTATATATTGGTTTGTGATGCCACAATTTTCTTAAGTGCTGAAGAATTACAGTTTATTTTTTCCCTTTTTATTCATAGAATGGTTTTGTTTAGAAGGGACCTTAAAGATCATCCAGTTCCAACCCCACTAGATCAGGTTGTTCCAAGCCCCATCCAACCTGGCCTTGAGCACTGCCAGGGATTGGGGCATCCACAGCTTCTCTGGGCAACCTGTGCCAGTGCCTCACCACCCTCACAGGAGCTTCCTGTTTATCCGTGCAAGTGTCCAAGTGTTCTTGCCTGACTTCCTCTTTGTCAGGGTGCATTGCAAACAATCCTTGAATATTAAACAGCTTTCTTAGGCCCCTCTTCTATCCAGGGCTTTATCCCGTGGTAATCCACCAAGCAGATCTCTCAAGAGGCCAGAGTCTGCTCTCCTGAAGTCAAGGGTAGCAAGCCTGCTGTGTGTCCTCCTCACCACCCTCACTGTCTCAAACTCCATTCCATGATCACTGCAGCCAAGGCTGCATTTCCCAGAAGTCCCTCCTGGTTGTTGAGGACAAGGTCAGAATAGTCCTTCTTTGATTGATTCCTCTATTACTTAGAGAAGGAAATTATCATCAACACATTCCAGGAAGCTCCTGGACTACTTATGCCCTACTGTATTGTCCCTCCAGAAGATATTGGGGTGGCTGAAGTCCCTCATGAGCACCAGGGCTTGTGAACACAACAGTGCACCTGTCTATAGAGGGCATCATCCAATTGGTCTTCTTGATTGGTCTCCACCCCCTGTCCCTGCCCTCCTTTTAATCTTGACCCACAAGGTCTCAGTCAGATCCTCATCCGTCCCCAGGCAAATTAAAATCCATGCACTCCAGCTGGATTTTAATGTTTTTAGTGATATATGTGGAGTTTGACTTCTGATTCTCAAACTGGCAAATAAAAAGAGAGGAAATCCTTAGGTAAAAGGGGAAGAAAATCAAATTCCTTCTGCAGATCTTGTAATTTTTGCATGACTGCCAGAAAAAGATATTCTGGTTACTGTCCTTTCTTGCTGTTAAATATATTTAATATCTATTTTTAGCACTTGGCTAACTGCAAGGGAAGTTTAGGTCCAGAAGAAGTTAGAAGGTCTGCCCTGGCCTTGGTAATGGGTGCCTTGGAGAGCAATAATCCACTCCTAAAATGTGCTGCAGCAGAGTGTTTGGCCAGATTGGCACAAGTGGTTTCAGATACTGCCTTCACTGCTGGATTAGCGCAAGTCAGTTTTGACAAGTAAGTTCATAAAATGTGGTAAGTTAGTGGTTGAGGTTATAAAAAATGTTTGAGAAATCTACCTTACCCATAATAAGATAATTTTTTGAAGCTGGTTTCCTTCATGACTTTATGTCACTTCAGACATTAACAGGGAAAAGTACTGCCTGACTTCTGCCTGCATCTTTCAGGTTTGATGATCTTTAAGAAGATTGTCTAAGTAAGCATGTAGACTTTCAAATGAAGTAAATTGGCTGTTGTTCCAGCCACACCATTAAGCATATCTAAAACATTTTCAGAACTTCCTTCAGATAAGAGATGATAAATGTACTTAGACCTTCAGCAATATAGCAATGTCTAATAAAATATTTTGCTGATTATATACTGGGAGTTCTATTTGGAGATGTGATTAGTAGTCTCAGTCTTGGTTATTGCACTAACAGCTGTTTTTTTCTCTTATAATTAATAGGCTAAAATCTGCTAGGGATGTGGTATCAAGAACAGGTCATTCTTTGGCTCTGGGATGTCTGTATAGGTACCTAGGAGGAATAGGTTCTACTCAGCACCTGAATGCATGTGTTGGAATCCTTTATACTTTGTCTCAGGACAGCACTTCTCCTGATGTACAGGTACTTGTTACTTACTGAAAAATGTTATACTACAAACTAACTGATTTATATTCTGGAGTATAAGTGGTTTTTATTGCAAGAATAACACTTCACAACCTCTTAGGTGTACCTTACGGATGTTGGCTGGAGCAGCAAAGACAATGAAAACCATAGCCCCTGCTTGAAATTCACCTTCCAAGAAAGAGTCATGATGAGATATGGGAGGTTCTTGTTTAATGATCCGTGAGGCTGATAATGCTAAAATATGCTGGTTTGAAAAGCAATATCTGATGTTTTAGGAATTAGTTTCAAATTCACTTGTATCATGACCTTGGCTAGATAGTACCTTGGTTTTTTTGTCAGTTTTTATCTGCTACGGTGGTTGTCTTACAGCATTTTTTGTTGAAGGGTTATGTAGTAAAAATACAGAGATTTGTAGCCTCAGTGTTGTAGAACTTGGTAAAGTATACTTCCTTGAATAAGGCAAGATATTTTGAAGACTAATTCACATTATTTCTGCAATGCTGAAACTGTTATCTGTCAGAACAACTTTAAGAGACATTGAGTGTATTCAATGTTATTGCCTAAATTTCAGTTAAAGATTTTTTTAAGCTTTATCTGCAGTTTCTTTGCACAGAGAAAAACTGCATGTTGACATGAAACGGATTTAGCTATTGGTGCAAAATAAGAAAGACTAAACCACATCTTGTTTCAGCAACTCGATTGTAGTTTGGGGTTTTTTTCGTAATACTCTTGTTATTGCACATAGAATCATAGAATCACAGAATAGTTAGGGTTGGAAAGGACCTTAAGATCATCAAGTTCCAACTCCACTGCCATGGGCAGAGACACCCCACACTAAACCATGTCACTCAAGGCTTTGTCCAACCTGGCCTTGAACACTGCCAGGGATGGAGCACTCACAGCTTCCTTGGGCAACCCAGTCCAGTGCCTCACCACCCTCACAGTAGAGAACTTCCTCCTTATATCCAGTCTAAACTTCCCCTGTTTTAAGTTTGAACCCATTACCCCTTGTCCTGTCACTGCAGTCCCTAATGAAGAGTCCCTCCCCAGCATCCCTATAGGCCCCTTTCAGATACTGTAAGGCTGCTATGAGGTCTCTGTGCAGCCTTCTATTCTCCAGGCTGAACAGCCCCAACTTTCCCAGCCTGTCTTCATATGGGAGATGCTCCAGTCCCCTGATCATCCTCGTAGCCCTCCTCCAGACTTGTTCCAACAGCTCCATGTCCTTCTTATGTTGAGGACACCAGAACTATACACAATACTCCAGGTGAGGTCTCACGAGAGCAGAGTAGAGGGGCAGGATCACCTCCCTCGACCTGCTGGTCACGTTCCTTTTGATGCAGGATACGGTNGTGAGGTCTCACGAGAGCAGAGTAGAGGGGCAGGATCACCTCCCTCGACCTGCTGGTCACGTTCCTTTTGATGCAGCCCAGGATACGGTTGGCTTTCTGGGCTGTGAGTGCACACTGAAGCTGGCTCATGTTCATTTTCTCATCAACCAACATGGGACCGTCAGAAATTTTACAAAGGGTAGAATGTATTTAAGAAATAATGGTCAGTATGAAATTAACGTACTAGTAGATTAATGCTTTTTTTTTTAGTTAACAATGATAAATTTAAAATGGTTCTTTTATTGCAGAACATAGTTTCTTGTAAAATACTTGAAATGGCTTATTAAACAACAGGCTCCTAGAGTTTCCTTGTATTACCTCTACATTTGTCTCTTTGGAACCTAAAAGTGCAATTTTTATTACACTTATTTAGTGAATTTCACTTAAACTGTCAAATTTTTAAAAGATCTTACATTTATTCTGTTGTATAGATATTACATGACTGCTTCTCTTATTTTACAGGCATGGGCACTACACTCTCTGTCACTGATAGTAGATTTAGCTGGCCCCTTGTATCACATGCATGTGGAATCTACCTTATCTCTTGTTCTCATGTTGCTGTTGACTGTGCCTCCTGCTTACACTGAAGTCCACCAAAGCCTTGGTCGCTGTTTAAATGCACTTATTACAATGCTAGGCCCTGAGTTACAAGGTACACAACATGCAATAGTGTCAGCTTTGTTTGGTTTAGCAGTGAAATTGCTAAACATTGTTTGAATGTGTAATTCAAATTTTACCAAAAATAAGTGCATGCTAAGTGGTTTTTCCATTGTAAGACAGTGTTTCATAGGCCATGAGTTTATGCAGTCAAGATGACATGACTGCAAGTTTTCCAAAAATAGTGTTTCTGTTTGACCTCTTTCCGTTTGTGTTAACTGTTTCTCCAAGCCTTGCCTTGGGCTGAAAATTCATACATTTAGCATGAAACAGAAGGTATTAATATTTCAAGAGTTAGGAGCCAGTCTGTGTCTTAGTTATGATGTAGACTTTAAAATATTCATCTAAATAAACTTTTAGATAGCTGGACACTGAAGTCTCATTTGTATCAGACTATAACACAAATAGAGAAGGTATGCTTCAAGAGGATGAAAGTTATGGGTGGTCTGGGAAAAAGGCAGATATCATGTTTTGAAAAACAAGTTGATGTTTCAAAAACAAAAAAACCCCTTTTTTATTCTGAATATAGGCAGCAGTACTACAGTTTCAGCCTTAAGAACTTCGTGCCTCCTGGGCTGTGCGGTGATGCAGGATAATCCTGACTGCCTTGTTCAGGCTCAAGCCATCTCTTGCCTTCAGCAGCTTCACATGTTTGCTCCTCGACATGTTAACTTGTCTAGCCTTGTAAGCTGCCTATGTGTGAGTATATCTTTACTAGTTTATATGCTTGTATTTTAAGACATTTTGTTCAGAAACAGTTAAAAAATACAGATGCTTGTTTAACCAGAGAAACTGATCATTGTGTAGGGGTGAAGTGTTCCATATCTTCCTGCAGGGAAGTGTCCTCTGCATTTTTAATTTTTTTCCACACTTTCTGCTTCCCCTGTACAAGATGAGCGCATTCTGTAATAATATTGGACTTCTGAAATGCTTGCGAGTGCATTCTGCTGCTCTTACGAAGGCCAGTTGTTTGGCAGGATATACCATCTATTACAACTGTGTGCTGGATTTTTACCACCTATTTTATGTTGGCCAGTTTTTTTCCTTTGCTGCCTTAGGTGAAGGATTAAAAAAAAAGTGTTTAGTGGTTACTGAGAATTGTTTTATTTGGGTTTGTTTTTTCCGGAATGGTGAAAAACCATAGATTTCTCTGGTTTGTAATTTCTGTAGCACTACTGCTTCAGCATGCTGACTTCTTGGCCGTCAGTAGAAAAATTTCCGACACTTAAGTAATAGTCAAACTAGGTCTTTGGAAAAAATCAACAGAAGTTTTTTTTTCAGCCCTGTTTGAGAAAAAGGCAAGGAGGGAGGTGTTTGTTTGCTAGGGTTGCTTTTTGTTTGGTTTTGCCTCCCCCATATTTTCCACTCTGCTGCTCTGAAGCACTTTGTTCTATGGAGAAAGCAAAAGTAATTTCCTGATAGCTGTTAGCCTTGGTGGGTTTTCAGGAGCTAGCTAGGGTTGTGCTTGTTTGTCTGGAGGGGGGGATGGGATGCTTGGTTTTCCTGTTGTTGGTTTTTTTTTTTACTAAGACCACCCAGTCTTCCTGTAAATCAGAGAGAAACAAAAAACCCACAGACATTAAGGTAGGGTTGGGTTTTTAATATTTTCCTTCCATTATCTTTGTTATGTTTGACAAGAAACATGGTCATGGGAGCCAGGAAAAATTGAAGGAGAAGCTCTTTCAGCACCATATTGTGTTAGGCATGGGTATACTAGTTGCAGAATAACTGGAATTCATTTGAAGCATTTGGGGTTTTTAAGATATACCGTTTTCTGTCCTCTGGGTAGAACACATTTTCTTGCATCAATAAAATCACAACACATCATATAAGTCGCTTTCTTGCTCATAGGATGTATTAGCATTTGGGATCATATGTAAGTCCATGTATGATCTGCTTCCATATACATTATGATCTCTCAACTAATAGCAAGTACTTAATAATAAAGAGGATGTGATGATAAATTTGTCTATACAATATTACTGATTTTCATTTTTTTTTATAAATTGTCTCAAAGTACTTCATACTTTAGTGACTTTTTAATATAAAATTACTCATTTAGGAAGAAGCGTGTTTCATGGTTCAAGTGTTTGTTTGTCTCTCTAAATGTGTATTTTCACCTCTTCATGGGGGAGGAGTCCACCAAAATCAGTAGCCTTATATAGGCAAATTCTTCTCATTTTCATGAACTTGTTACGGAACTACAGACAGTTGATGCTGGTAATTCAGTAAATGTCAATACATAGAATCATAGAATCACAGAATAGTTAAGGTTCTCTAATAAGAGTTTCATAAACAAAGAAAGTTTGAGTGTGTGCTTTGCAGGTCTGTGAGATCATTGCACGAGCAGACTTCTGCATTTGTAAATCCTCTGTATAGTTTCCACCTACTAAATCACCATCTCATGAGGAAGTAGTATAAAGTATTGGACTCTCCATGGGTTTAATTTCTGCAAGTGAAGAGCAATGCGTGACTCTGCTCCCTTGCAGCACATTTGGAAGTCTTAAGGGGAAACCAAATGTAAAAGCCGGGTACTAGACACTGGCTATTCACTACTGAATTGTTTATTCAAGGCAGAAAAAGAGGAGAGCAAAGAATCTGTGGTCAGATAAGTGATCTTTTCCTCTGCTGTCCATAGAAATACGCATTCTCACTCATAAACTTGAAAATAAATGTGCAAAGAATTTTTTTAGTAACATTTGAACCAACTCCCCTCTTCACCTTTTCTCCCGAAGGTTTCTATGTCTTTAAACTTGTCTATTTGATAATTTTTAAAAGGCATTTTCTCTTTCTCTTCCTTTTCCCCCTTCTCTTCTCCCTCTTCCCCCATTTCTTTTATAAATAAATGTAGCACTAGCCATGCCAGCGCAATTTCTGTGAGCAGCTGCAGGCTTCCTTCTCCACCTGTATTTACACCCCCTAGAGCATGAGATGGTTTAGGTGTCCAGAGTATTTAGGCCATTGAATTTGTGACTATGCTAGCACTTCCAAAACAGGACTCAGGTAGTGGATATACAGCTTCACAGACTCGTTGTTTAGTTTTGGTTTTAATTGTGTATTTGTGCCTGCCATTATCTAGTGTCCGTTCTGAAAGTATTTCTTGTTTGTCCATTGGATCTTTTTTCGTGGGGTTTTGCATCTAATGGTAATGCTTATCCTGCAAGTTGTATTCTTGGCTCCAGCTGAATAGTAATCGTATGCTTTTAATCATGCCTAACATTAGCTCTAAAGCTAACTTAGGTGAGCACAGATTTCTGAAGAACTTATCTGTGTAATCTTATAGTGAATACCAGTTTTCAGCTGGAAGACATTAAAGGTATTTCGAAGCACAGTAAGTTTACAGTGTCCATAATTACACTCTGCTATTCTCTTGATACTGTTTAAGTACTAATTTTAGGGGCAGCTGGCTTGCAAGTTAAGTGTGTACAACATTAAGTATAAGATTAATGAACTAAGTAAACTAGGGGTTTGTTATTTTTGAGGTAAGAATTTGAATTTTAATATACGTCTCCATGTGTGGTTGGTATCACTGTGATATCTATATTTTGGTTTTGTCATGACTGGTTTGTCATTTGTTTTTGTGCAGGAAATCTTGTTGGATAATTCTGTGTTGGTAGGTCCCTGTGCCTTGTTAATCCTACACTTTTGCAGTTTGCTGTGGTGTTTTTTATTTCACCTTTTATCTTTTCCTTTTAACCATTTTAATGTAATTTCTTTTAGCATGTCAAGTGACATTTGATTGTCATCCTAACCAGACCTTTCCTAACTTTCTGCAGATGGCAGGCATACATTTCATTTATGTGCTTAGTGAGACATAATTTTGTTTTTAACATGTTAAGCACAGAAAGGGAACTGTTTGTTCATTTAAGTTTGTATGTGATGCTTGCGTTTTGTGTCTGTTATTTAGTCCTATCCGTGCTTAGAATACGAGAGAATGAGCCAGGTGAAAAATGTACAACTTGCATTATTCAGCAGCCTGAACTGGATCCTCTGGTTTTTCCCTATTAAAAATGAGCACGGAATTTATGCATGTCCAACTTGAAGTAGAATGTATAGAGTGCTTGCATAAATGTTGCATTAAAAAACTCACTTGTTTTTTTAAGTTTCAATTAAAGTATCTTGCAGACTTTGTTTATTTCTTTCCATTTGGAAGAATTATGCAGAGATTGTATCTTTGTGTGTATTAAAACATGTAATTCTGAGTATTGTAGATTCATGTGCATGCATAGGCATTCAAAAGATGAGGTTTGGTTAATGTAACGAAGCTGAAATTGTGTCACTCTTTTTTTCCTTAAGTTATTCTTTTTAACTGTATGTTAACTAATATATTAGTCATTTTGACTAACATACATTAACCTGCTGCTGACAAATGATGTGCATGACCTTGCTGCAAGGTTTCCCTGCAGCAGACACTCAGCTCTGTCTATTTTAAGGATAGCAACAGCTAAGGGTGCACAGTTGCTTAGTTGCAGAGCATAATTTTTTTATTATAACCTAATCTTAATTTAAAAGAGGCTGTGTAGATACTCTTGTAGCTATCTTGCCTGGCCACACAACTGGTTCATTGTATCTTTGGAATCTCTTTCAGAATGTTCTGAGAATTGAAAGAAAGCAAATAAAAATAAAATAAAAAACCAACCAAACAAACAAAAAACCCCGGATATGGCATCGGTTTTTAAAGTGTTTTTCCTTGTTCCTGTGAAAGTGAATCTGTTCTAATGTATTTTTCTGTATAAAGAACAAACACTGGCCTGGTGGTGTTAAACTATGGTGATGCTATAATTTTTTTTTGCCAGAAATTGCTCAGGAGAGCTGACTTGTCTCAGTGTGATACATTCACCAGTAACTCTCACCCTTCCTCTCACCTCCTTTAAAATGTACTTTGATGTAATCTGAGTATATAATATTATTTGTGATGAAATTGCAGCAGTGCTCTTTTTGCCCTTTCCTATAAACTTCCTTTCATGCAAGGATGTTCAGATTTACTAAAGCCTGATTAACTGTCTCACCCTTGGTTACATTGGTATTTCTCTAGTTACATCTCAGGATGATTAGAGTAATTTTCTCTTACACTGAGTTTTCAAGCCCATTACATATACCCTGTAGTCAAAGAATAGAGTTCATTGTTCTTTGAGACCATGATTTAGCTGTCACTGAAGTTAATGTCACTCTTCCTACTTCCTACTGGTGGGAACCCAAACCAGTCTTACACGTTACCTTTGGTGAGAAAATGTTAAAAGTACTGATACATTAAAATTGATTACAGGTGTTGCAAAACCTTTAATTTGGGGGAAAAAAAAAAAGAACTAAAAATAGCTAAGCAAAATAGCATCAATTACATGCTTACTAACTTCACAGATTTGTCATAACTGCAATTGTTATGAAAATACTAGTCTTACTGAGGTATTACTATAAAGGTGTGTTAGCCACCTTACAGTTTCTTCTTGCATATTTCAGGTGAATCTCTGTAGCTCATACTTATTATTGAGACGTGCAGTGGTAGCATGCTTACGTCAGCTTGTGCAAAGAGAAGCTGCTGAGGTATCAGAATATGCTGTTGCATTAGTGAAAGAGAACAGAGAAGATTTTACTCCAGGTGATGTATTGAAGTTTTGACATCAAAGATCTTGAAACATTGATAGAGAATTTTAAACTGCTATGGGTATGAAAACTTCCTAAAGTTTTTGCTTAAAGTCCTGAGAATAATCTCTAGTTCATCCGAGGACGATGGTAATAAATGATTTCACTTCGGATTTCAATTCAGGCTGGTTTGTAAAATTTATAAAAGATAGGTTTCCTGGATTCAACTGTAACAGTTATTTTTCTCCTTCTTAGTAGCTGGTGCTAAACCATGACAATAGGCTATAGTCATTTTGTAAAACTGCTTTTTAAAATTGGTCATATTGGGCAAATAAAAATTGGACATACTCATTTAACAAATTATTTCAATGTGTCTGGTTTTGAACTTTGTTGGAGGAAAAATTTAGTTTCCTTTTCAAGTTAAAACATTGTTTTAGAATCACCACATGCGTAAGTGTGAAGAATGAGATGGCCAAAGATAATGCTTCTCAGAAGCTCAGATGCTCTGGTGATGGTAATGCTGTGAAATTCAGAGTAGGATCCCCACACCTGGGTAACTTTTTCCTTCTTGTTAGTATATTTCTAGAGAAGTTCAAAGTTTGTTTTGTATTTAGATGATTTAGATATAGTATGAAAGGAGTTAATAGTGTTATTTCAGAAGTATTTCAGGACTAGATACTTGTTTGCAAAATACTCTTGTGTGCAACCTTCAGTCGATTTTCTGTGGTCATTACTGCAGTTTTGTGATGCACAGCATTCAGCTCACTGACTTTTGTTCTTAGCAGATGTTAACATCAGAGAAATAGGCCTGGAGGGGGCATTGCTCAGCTTGCTGGACAAAGAATTGGATCAAAGATTGTGCCAAGATATCAAAGAGACTCTGACTCATATGCTTACTTCAATGGCAGTTGAAAAGCTCTCTTTTTGGCTGAAGCTTTGTAAAGATGTTCTTGCTGCCTCAGCTGGTAAGTCCTAATACACTGTAGCTGAGAACACAATGAAAATAAGGCCAGCGGCAGTACAGCATGACATTGAGGGAAAGTATTTTTGTTTCTTGAATACTTAACATTTATGAAGTGTATCAGTGTCCTTCATAATGAAACACTGGACCCTTTAACTTAGTTCTTTCAGAAGGAATATGACTTTTTCTCCTCTGACTGCTTTTCCCTATTGAACAAGTTTTTGTAAACACTTTAGTATGTCTTGTCTGTTCATATTCTTTCTGATTCATAGTCTGAATTTTAATTTATTTCTATATCAGAAATGAAAATGCAGAATACAGGTAGGCTTGTGGGTCCTCTGCAATTACTTACAAGAAAAATATTCAGCCCCTCTGTTCTATTAGTAACAGGAATCATGCAGACGTACTATATCACAGTGAAACTCCTGAGCAGAGAAAATCAATTATGATGTTGAATACTGGGGAGGGTGGAGAGGTGTCTTCTTTTACCTTCAATGCAGGAGGAGAACTTCCATTTAGCTTTGTATTTATTTGGAAAGGTACTAGCTTCTAATGTGCCACACTTATTTTAAAGGGTTTTTTATTTCTTTCATTTCTTTCACTGAAGTTCTTCATTTACTTTCATGTTATTTCTTGTATTCCAGCAAATAATATCAAATGAATGTTTTCTTACATTTTATTTTTAATTCTAGCGTTTACTCTAAGGCAGCAAGGTTGAAGGGGGTCATAGAGAGATGGACTTTAAATAGATTTTCTTATGAGTCCTTCTGTAGTTTTCAGTTACAGTAAGACATAATATTACATTTCTTCTTTTATTCTTCTTCCTTTTCTCCTAAATACAGATTTCAATACAGTAATTTCAATAGATACCACTCAGGAAGAAGAAACTGCCAAAGTGGATGATGCATCTATATTAACATCTGACAATGACGAGAGGTTCCATCCTTTCAGTAATCCACGATGGTCTACAAGAGTTTTTGCTGCAGAGTGTATCTGTAAAATTATAAGCCAGTGTGAAAATGCAGGCAGTGCACATTTTGACGTAACTTTGGCTCAGGAAAGAAAACAACGTGATTCAAGAGGTATGTGTTAAGCACTGAAAGAATTTCAAAGAAGGTGAAGTATGTTTAAATGTTAGCTGTTTGCGTCTTAATGAAATTCATCAAAAATTTGTTGTTTGCGATCATTGAAACCTTTAATTACTCTGAGCAGAAGCCTATATTTATTACGGTGTAGAGCAATTTTTATTTGCCAAAATACACTACCCTGGTTATAGTACCATGGGTTATGCATTGGAAGCCATTGTTTCTGTGTAAGCTCTGGCAATCAGAAGTGATAGCTGGCACCAGCCTACACCATCACAGTTTGGTATCTGGCAGTATGACTGAAAAACTCCACTCTTTTTTTTTCTTTCCATAATTTGCATCATTACCAGTAGAAACACAGTGCCAGTTTTCAGGACCTCTCTGTTTATCTGGAGGTGTTTCCCTCAAAACCCTTTTTTCAGAAAATCTGCCTCATACATAAAAATATTTATGGTTAGTTGTCTGGTTGGTTTTTGTTTGGTTGCTTCTTTTTTTACTTTCAAATGGAAAGGAGCCTAGATCAGCATTTTGAAAATGTTGGGAGCAGTCATATTAAAAGAGTGATGTCTAAAACAAAGGGCTTATGTTTAAATCTAAATTTAATGAAACTATTTTCTTTTTTAACCTCTGTTCTCTCTTCAGATGACTTTTTGGTATTGCATTTAGCTGACTTGATCCGTATGGCTTTTATGGCTGCCACAGATCACAGTGATCAACTGCGTCTTTCTGGGCTTCAGACATTGCAAATTGTTGTTCGGAAGTTTGCAGCTGTACCAGAACCAGAGTTTCCAGGTCATGTAATTCTGGAGCAGTATCAAGCCAATGTAAGCACCATTGTTAATAACTTAGAAAAGTTTAGAGTTATGGTTAGTTACTAAAAGAAATCTGCTTTTTGCAGTATGTAATGATAGAGTTGGGTTTCAGTTAGTTTGTTACTGAAGCAATTATTAATTTTTTCAGACTTAGCTTCCTTAAGAAAGCATTTTTCTGTTGGCATATGATGTTTTATCCTCAAAGTTTTGCAAGTTTCAGTATTTTCCCTTCTTTACTATTTGAGTACAGGAAAAACAAAATAGAACATCGGGTTCTGGGTGGCTTTTTTTGAAAGCATTGCTTTCAAAGTGTGGAAGTATTGCAAGAAATATTAGAAACAACTTTCGTTTAAAACTTGGCTTCTTTGCTTTGAAGTAAGCGGCCTTTGCACACCATAGAGATCACACTATGAGACCTTGATCAATAAATAACCTATAGGAGGTAAAGAAAGGATTGTACTCACAAGGTCTGTTACATCTAAGTCTTGCTTGAGACGTGCAGAAAAGATGTCCTGATCATTTTGCATTCCAGACCACACTTGCACTAAATATGACAGGCAGCTGTGTTAAGCCTCATCTGGCTTACATTCTTCAGTTTCTAGCAGGCACTGAGTAAGTCAGATCATTTTCTCTCCTAGAAATTGAGAGTTCCTGAAACTAAAGACATCTTAACTCACTTTGCCCTTGCTTTTGCGATTAAAATTCTGTCCTAATAGCACTTCTTGTGGGAGAGGAGAAGTGTTTTGATCTAGTGTGGAACTACCAAGGGAAAAGTTCACCATTTGTCCTTGCTGTCCTAAACTGTCAAGCAAGTCACAAGTACTGCTAATAATTCTCTGTTTTAACTTTCATTACCATTAAAGTGTTTCTGCTAATACTCTGCATAGATCTGCTCATTAACTGTTTTATAGAGGTTGAAGAGATGTGAAGCAGTTAAATACCTAGCTTTCTCTTGGGGGGAGAGAGGGGTTGTTTGCTTTTTTTTGGCTTGTTTTTCATTAAAACAATTTATTTTCACCTACTTTCAGAAATTTGTTTCTGTAGTACTTGTACTACACTTTGTACTTTCGCCCCAGAGAGCATCAGACTTAAGTCCGAGTGTTCAGATATCAGCTACAACAGCAAGGGAAGTTTTCATTAGCCTTTAGTGAAATAGCTTTCTACAGTGAGAGTAGGTAAAATCTCTGCAAGCTGGTAAGGATATGTTTGTGTGTTCTTTATAAGGTGACTCAAGTTTGTGCTTCCCCCTTGTTTTACTTTGCAAAGCTGAGCAACTTCAGCTGTTTGTTTCCTTTTCCTTTTCCTTTTCCTTTTCCTTTTCCTTTTCCTTTTCCTTTTCCTTTTCCTTTCCTTTCCTTTAGTGGAGGTGTAGGGCATGGGTTGGACTTGATGATCTTAGAGGTCCCTTCCAACCTAGTGATTCTGTGTGTGATTCTGTGTGAAATCTGTATCCTTTCTGAGGAAGGAAGCATCACTCTTTAAGTGTCTTGCAAGTCTTACACTGTGCAAAAAATAGAATCAACTTTGAAGACCCCTCTTGAAGAGAACCATGTCTGTAGTGTAAGCAGAACAGTGAAAGTATGACTGCAGTTGTCTCCCTGCTCTTTAACCTCACGGAAACAGTCTGTGAAAAAATGAAAAGGAAACTATGCTTTGTAGAGAAAAACTGCAACAAAGCCTATTTATGAAAAGTAATTAGTTGTTTGCTATGCCTTAAATTTTGTATGAATTCTTTTCAGGTTGGAGCAGCACTTAGGCCTGCCTTTACTCCTGAAACACCTCCTGATGTCACAGCAAAAGCATGCCAGGCAAGTGTTGAAAGTCTGAAGTCTTAGGTAATAGACCCTCTGAAATTTTGTTTTTATTTGATACACCACACAAGAAGAAGGAAATAAATCATCTAGCCTCAAATCCTCAATGTACACAAAATGTCACCCTGTTACCTTTATATTGTAACAACTCAAAAGATTTTATACACCTTAAAATCTTTTCTAAAACTTTAGCAGTTAGTACTTGGCTGTTATTTGACATTCCTCTAATGGTTTTGGTTTTCATTACGCATGTATACTAAACTATACTATCATTTAACATTGATTATTATCCAAGAGTGCCTGTGTCTCAGTAGAAATTAAATCTGTCTTTCATAAATTTACAGATTGAAAAAAGACTGTTCAGTGCTGTTTGGCTCTTATTTCTCATTATTTCTGTTTTGCAACACTAGGTATGCAGTGCTTGGATAGCAAGTGGTGTAGTAAGTGATCTTAATGACCTTCGAAGGGTTCACCAGTTGCTTGTATCCTCTTTGCTCAAAGTGCAGGCTGGGAAAGAAGCGCAAAGTCAACAATATAATGAAAGCACCTCAACCATGGAAATACTTGCTGTGCTTAAGGCATGGGCCGAGGTTAGTGTAAGAGCTCTTTAATCATAGTCTTGGTACCTGGTAGGTGAGTTAGAACCTTTCAGGCAGAATGGTTTCGGGAATTGCTTACATGCTTCACTATATACAAGTTGTTGGTCCTTTGCTTTGCTTTGATACAGCTAAACAGTACACAAACTCTGTAAACTTGACAAAAGCACTGCTAGGTAAACTGTTGTACTGATGTATTGTTGTATTGATGTATTGATGAATATTTGTATTGATGTATGCTCTGCATCAATACAAATATTAAGTTATACAAACTCTGTATAACTTTATTCTGGATCCCAGATACGAGAAACTATGACAAAGTAAACTATGGATAAGCTTTTGTGACATGTGGTTTATGAGTATTTCACTTAAGCCCTAGGCAGTTGCTTCTCACTTAGGGTCTTACCTATTTCTTGTTTCCAGAATTCAAAGGAGAAGTGGAAGATGGGCTTGGTGGTGCTTAATTGCTGGCCTGGGTAAACCCACTGCAACTAGCAAACTTAAAAAAGATACAGAAATCATAGTTGTAGGAGATGGATACTCACAATAGCTAACTTCAGATTAGTTGAACTGGTCTCCTATGTCTCCTTTTAGTTGAGAAGAGCTTCTCTTCAGGGGCACTTTGGAGAGACTAAAGAGGGTTGCTAGTCTGAAAAATTCTGAAGCCCATCTTTTTCGAGAACTAGAGAGGCATCTTCCCACATGAAGTTAACCTACTGGTAGTAACACTCAAAGTCTGCAAATTATGAAAGACTCTGCTCTTCATTCATTACTGCTAACACAGGGTAATACATAGTTTGAGAAGTTGTTTACAAGTGCAGTATGTCATTTCAGTTAAAATAAGATTTAGATTTAAAAAATTATTTGACTGTGTTTTCAGGATCATGTCTGTAGGTGTGTTATTTGATAATAAGTTCTTCAGTCTTGTAGCTATAACTGTAACAGAGTTTGATGTTTGGAAGCTGAAGCTGAACGAGTAATACATTCTTTCTTAAAGGCAGAGAAGTTAATTGCAGATGTGTTTAGAAATTTCAACAAATTTTCCTTTATTGGGACTTTTGCATCAAGATTACCTGGGGCAGTGGATTCAGAAAGTTTAGAAAATAAGTGCTTTTTCACTCATGTCTACTGGACTTCAAGCAGGAATAGATTTTAGGAAACCTCATGCTGTTTCAACAGGCAATCATGCTAATATCACAGTAGTTTTCCAAGTGTTAATATTTGTAAATCTCTCTCCAAATGTGTAAACAGGTTTACATAGTTGCAGTTGAAAAGCAGAAAAATCAAAGTGATGCGCACAATCATTGTTTCAAAATTGGAAACTCTGCAGAAGAAAACTACAGAGATGTGACGTCTTCAGCCAGTGGACTTCTGGACTTAGTACAGGCAGATCTTGGAACACTAAGCAAGCTCTGGCTTGCTGCACTTCAGGATTTTGCTCTCTTAACTTTGCCTTCAGAATATGCATCACAACTACCTGCTGAAGGTAAGAAGGCAAATAGGTTGTGTTTTCACTTGTAAATGCACATCATTAATGCCCTAGCTTGTGTTAAGATCACAGTAAGATTAAATTGTATAGAGAATATGCATACTTGTGTACATGTCTAAAGACTGGTTTTTAGAACAGAGATTTCACTGATGTCAGTAGTAGTTTGTTTGGTGTACTTGTTTGTTGAGTGATTTTAAGGTTCAAAGAAGAAAAAGGTAATTTGGGTTCTATCCAAATAATATAAACGAAGTGCCCTCATTGGGCTGAGTTTTAGTATTGAACATTTAAAAAATAAGTCATACATAAAATACAATAAATATAATTTTGATGAAAAGAATAATCCCCTTACAAGAATGAGAAAATATGGTAGTTGGAAATAAATTATATCCTTAAAATTGTAACTTTTCGTCTTACAGGAGGTACATTTTATACAGCAGAGACAATTGAAAATGCCAGACCTCATTACTACAACTCCTGGGCATTGATACTTTATGCTACAGCATTATGGCTTACTAGCACAGGTTTCGTTGTTGTTGATCCGGATGAAGGTGTTACTAATCTCTCTAGACCTGTCACTCCAACTACAATGTGTCAAGATTCTTCTACCAGGCCCTTGGTGAAATCTCCTGAAGATGTGAATACTGAAAGGTTTCATCTTATCTTGGGTTAGTGAGTGCAAAATCTGTCTAGATGCTGTAACCCAAAATGTAATTTTAATAGATAAAACTGTAGCAAATAAATATTTAATTATTCAAATTTAACTGCATCATTGAATATATCATCTTTTAGAAAAATATCTAGTCAGAAGAATTTAAAGTCCTAGTGAGAAAACTGTGTGTTTTCTCAAATGTGGTACTAAAAACAGTCAGTGCAAGTGCACCAGAGTTCCAAATATGTGCTTTCTGGTCATAAATATGCAAGTTCAAAGGTGTATTTTATCACGGTTGTGGCACTATAATTACAGAGTGTATGGTTTGGCATCACTGAAGTAGTTTGGCATCACAGAGTAGTGTGTAAGTTGGAAGGGACTTGTGGAGGTCATCTTTTCCACACACTCCTGCCACCTAAACACAGTTGCCCAGGACTGCGTCCATTTTTGAATATCTCCATGGATGGGGGCTTCGCAACCTCTTTGAGCAACCTGTGTTGGTGCTTAGTAACTCTTACAGTAAATAAGTGTTTCTGTAAGTTCATGTAAAGCTCTGTTTAAGCATCTGCTACTGCAGGTGATTATCAGGCAGTTGAACAGAGTCTCAGTTCTCTAAATATACACAGTTCAGTATTTCTGGTTGTATTTTTCTTTCTTTGGTCTCTCTTTTGTATCCTTTCATAATAACTTTTTTGGAATGGGTTTGTATGAACCAGATGCATATGGCTTCTTTTGCATCCCAGTCTTCCTGCACAAAGCCAGTTTCCCTTTGAACTCCATTGTTCCCTCAGTTACAAGTTGGATCTCTGATGCAAAAGGTGCTCATTTTCCCTGCTTCCTAAACTAATGGATTAGTGCTTCAAATTTCTCATACTTTGCCATAGACACCTGGCTGTTTATTCTGCTTCCAGACATACTGCAGTTCTTCATTTTCACTTCCTAGGGAGAAACTGAAAACAGTTTAAAGCATGGACACTTTCTGTTGCACAGCTCTCTAGTGTATGCTGATCAGTTGGCCAAGTCATTTCACATTTTGGAATTAGATCTGTACAACTGGGATGAGAATATGGATCACAGTTTACCTGAAGTTTATCTCCAGTGTCCTGAATTGTCATCTGAAGAGTCCTGAAAGCTGAGGAAAAATAGTGGTTATTTTTATCTGCCCTAGGATTGGCAAGCTTAGGCTTCATGTAATTTATTTATTACTGGTGATCCAATTGTGATAGCTGCGTTCTTTAGTGTTACTATAAAATGGGAAGATAAAACCTCTGCTTTTGAGTTTGTGAACTACAGTTACTTTCTCCATTTCCTTCTATTACCTAAATCAGTGACTAAAAAAATATTCTGTGATACTTTCATTATTAATTACCTACCTATTCATTGGACTTAGAGTTCAGTGTCTTACCTAGAAATTGCTCTGGATTTTTACTTATTTATGTTAATAGCCAGTTTGAATCATGTCTTCTACTGTGTAGAAGCTGAAGTTCTTTCATTGTTTTGAGGGAAATAGAGTTCTTGCTCCAAGATGTTAGCAACAGGAGATGAATTCACTTAATATGAAATTCAAATGCTATTTCTGTATCTGCTGAACCTACTGTTGGGTTACATAGCAATTCACAAAGTTCCTTCAAAATTTCACACACATATGGGCTTTTTTCTTCTCATGCTTACAGGAATTAGTGTGGAATTTCTCTGCTCTCCTCGATCAGATGCAGCAATGGAGAACATTATTGCCTGCTTACATGCCCTACAGGCACTGTTTGATGTTCCATGGCCAAGGTCAAAAATAGGTGGTGATCAGGTAATGTCTCAATGATCAAAACACCCCAAAATTAAGCCATAATTTTAGTTTGCACATTATCTGTACTATTTACTATATATGCAGGAATCTTCAACACGTAAGTAGTAGGTGAATTATATGCTTTACCAAAATCCAAAGCTGTACAGGAAGAGAGCACAACATGGAACCTGTAAGAAGACAGTGAGGGGCAGTGAACTTGAGGACATTTCATCAGGAAGGAGTAACTAGATGAGTAGGATGAGAGACAGGTAAAGACAGAATTCCAGAAAGAAAAGTGTTCTCTTTTTCCTTCTGTCAAGGGACAGTTTAATTAAATCTATTGTAAATATTAAAGATGATAAGAAAACTGTACAAAATCAGTGGTGTTAAACACCAACAACGAAAACAACCCCAAAAAACCCCAGACACAACACACCAGTGATCCTAAAAGTAGTACTAACTTCAAATTCCATTTTTTTTCCCCTTTAAGTTAAGCTTTTTACCATTCTGTGTGCCATGCAACTTCCTAACATGGCAAAAGTGTTAAAGCTCATGGACATGGCCAAGTTCTGCTGACCACTGGTGCTCTCTCCAAGGAAGGAAATGTATATGCTATAGCAGAGTTAGTGTAGTATCTCCACCTTTAGGAGTTAAAAAGCCATAAGATAAAGATTACTTGGTGGTCTTTTTTAGTATTTTAAGTGCCTTATCTCTAATTACTGTGATTACTATTTTCTTGGGAAAATTGAGCAGGACTTCTGCTACTGGGAGTTAGGAGCTAGATATGGAAGAAAATGCCAACTCCTGAGATTGCATCAATTATACTGTGTTACTTAGTGAGATTTAATAAGAGTAATACTGTTGGCTTTAACAGGTATTAACAAGTTTCTAAAATTTTTGCAATAAAATAGGAATATATTAAGCATTGTTCTTACTGTAGGAGTTGGGTGTAGAGCTGCTGAATGTTTTGCATCGACTGATTCTGACCAGAGAATCACCTGATGTTCAGCTTGCTGCCCTTGAAGTGGTTCAACTGATTCTTTTTGCAGCTCAGGAACATGTGAAGGAAAAGCGGAGGAGTGCAGAAGGTACAGTAATGTATGAGATGTTGAATGCATATTATCAGGGTTAAAGCAATTCTTTCTTGAAAAACTGCATTCTTGGAGGTGATATTCTAAGATAAATCTTAATTTGAAGTGTGTCACAGTTGATGACTAATCCTGGTTTACTTAGGTCAGTCCAGGTGCTGACATGAGAAATCAGGGTGGCATGATAGATAGCAGGTGGTTTTGGTGTTGAGAAGAGGACATGAAGTGATGAGGAAGACTGGAGAAACTGAAGTTGGGATAGTCTTATGTGGTATCAGAGAAGTCCTAGTGAAAACCTGGGGTCACCTGCAGTAGAGTAAGGGAGAGACATGGCACACACAGCTCCTACAAGCCAGACTCCACTATTTACTCTGATTGGAACTTCCTAAAGTAAAATGCCGTTCCATTTTGTAAAATAAGAAATCTGGGAGAAGGCTCAAAACACTTATATCAGATGACATCGTGTTGGCATGGTGCCTCAGAATGTTGTACGTTTGAATTACTGTACACTTTTTCCTTTTCACAGTCAGCGTGTAGTTTGCTTATTCAGAAGAGTGGATGTTTGCCAGTAGAACTTTGAATACATATACATGCACATAGATACGTATCAAGATTGTCACTTGGTAATGAAACAGTCTTAAGAAGTAAACTTTCTGGAAACAAGGTATGGCCTGCAGATTTCTGCTATATTTCTTTTTTTGTTTTAGTTGATGATGGTGCTGCAGAAAAGGAAACACTACCAGAATTTGGAGAAGGCAAAGACACAGGAGGACTGGTACCTGGGAAATCATTAGTCTTCGCAACACTGGAGTTGTGTGTTTGTATTCTTGTCAGACAGCTTCCCCAGCTCAACCCTAAATTAACTTGTAGCCCTGCAGTTCAATCTGGAAAACATCTGTTACTGTCAGAAGATGGAAGTAGACTGGTAGCAGCAGCGTTAGTTATTCTCTCTGATGTTCCTGCAATCTGCTCTCCTGAAGGTATGCTGTTTCATCACAAGAAAAGATTAATGAAAGAATATTGGGTTATTATGAGCCCCTTATTATTACCTAATTTTCTCAGCTGGATAAATCTGGCAGCAGGTTGTGTTGATTTGCTTGTGACAGTTTCCTGTTCTAATTATTTTTTTGACTGTCAGATTACAAAACAAGTTACAAAACTGAAACAATTAAAGGAGTAGTTTTTCTCTTCCTCCCACATGTAGCAGTGCAATTAATAGATTCATTTTGTTCGGGGAAGTATATGATAGCTACATGATTAGGTTCTTCTTGAATTGTCTATTCTGGAATTTATAATACAGACATAAACTAAATTTAAAAGGGAAATGTACCATGTTACCTTTCACTAAGAACCATCATTTGAACATTAGGAAACCACTCTTGAGGAATTAAGGTTGACGTTTTCAGATTAGTTGATTCATTTACCCATGTTCGTTTTGGATTCACTCCAAAGTTCAAGATGGTTCCCCCCTGCCACCTTTCAATATCACATTCGTATGTATGATCTTTCAGTACTGGTACAGCCACACTTACAAACCATTTCTGCCCTACTCCTCTGTTCCCACCTTAGGTATCTGTGTTACGCCTTAGGCAAATTTTTGTATTTACAAGCCCTGGAGATTTTTTATTTTTTTCGTAATTTGTTCTCTGTTACAAGAGTCTTCTTCAGGGGATAGCGTATGCCAAATGGAATAGTAGTCAGTTCTTGCTACCACTGTAGGGTAATGATGTGATTTCTGTTTTCATCTGCAGCTCATTATTTATCAGTTCAAAGCGAAACAAACCTAGGATCACTTAAATTAAGGGCAACTGTCTTGTATGAGAAATAACCTGATTTTTCTTTTGTCTCTGTAGTTCTTTTTAACTGGTGAGGTTATTCCACAAACTTAACAGCTTGGGACCAGATGGGATGTTTACCCTGGAGAACTTAACATTTAAGTCAGGTGACTAAAATGAGGATCTTAAGCTTGCTTACACAGTCAGTTGAATAAGGAAGCATCTCCAGAAGTCAACTCGTATAATTGAAGAGAACTCCAAATGGAAATGCACTTTCTTTTTTTTCCCCTTTGATAGGTAACTGAAGTTAGAGTCCTCTGAGACCATGTCTCTTACTTCAGGCACCTGTATATGCATATGTATGTATGTATGCATAATAAAATTTTCAAATAAATTACGCTTGTGAACTGCATTTCCTACTGAATTCCAGCAGTCAGTTTTCAGAGACTTGGCTGTTGAAAAATAGAAGGTAGATGTCCTCAGGTTCAGAAAATATTTACATGTATGTCAGAGACCCTCATTATTCAACAGGTCTCTCGCAAACAAGAGCATATTGAAATCTTTTAAAAAGAAGGTTTGCTAATTAGGCAAGGACATAGGCACATTAAGCCATATCTCAACTCTGTGCTTTGATGAATTGGAATTTAAGATAGTAGTAACACGTAAGTATGCAGATTTCTAGATTGTCTGCAATTCATGTAGAGTTCTGTACTACTATTAGATTCAAAGACAGAAGAATATGCAAAGCTTCTATGCCAAGATACTCCAGTAATTTTTTTATATAGTCTATTTTTTTATATAGTTTATTCTGACAGATTGACTTTCAGATTCTCAGGGAGAGATGATCTGTTCAGTACATTGTGGGACAATCTGCTTCTCTCCTTAGGTCTTCTCTTTTCCAAAAAAAGCTTTTTATCATAATTCTAGGATTATTTTTAGCACATTTTTAGTCTGATCCTCTTCTTATTAATCTGACTAAATTGTTGACTGTAGTGATTTCCTGAAGCAGTGGCAACCTTAGCAAAATACATATCATGCAGGAGAAGTATTTCCTCTTACTAGTTTTAAAATTACCTCCTGTTAATTTCCTTTGCTGTATTGTCTTGCAAATACAGGATGCACATGATTTTTTTTTCTCCTATACAGTACTTTATATGCTTTTATAGCTTCTCCTGTTCTGCTCCGCAGTGATTCTGATCTTTCTGTTGTTTTCTCTGAACATGACATAATTCCACTCTTCATATAATAAAATCATCAAGGAAAAGATATACAATGCTAATTTAAAAGGGGGGAAGATTTAACTTCATTTATGCAGTCTGGCTCCTTGTTTGCTATAGTAAGTCACATGAAATTTCATGTCTTCAGGTTACCAGGGCCTCCATTCACATAGGTGGTTAAAAGTTATAAATCATAAATACAAAAGACATTACAAGAATATTTTTTTTTTTTATGTAAAAGGTACCTGAATTTTTTAGACTTATGTGAAATTATTTTGCTTTGTTTTACAGGAAGCATTTCAGTTCTTCCTACTATCTTGTACCTAATCATTGGAGTACTTAAAGAAACTGCTGTGAATTTGCAAGATGGCCAGTTACCTTTGACTGTTGCTGCATCTCTACAAGCTCTTAAAGGACTCTTGTCTTCTCCAATGGCTCGAGCAGAGAAGAGTCAGACTGCTTGGACTGATCTTCTACGTAGTGCTTTGGTCACAGTGCTTGACTGTTGGAATCAAGGTAAGCACAAATTTGAGATTTGTGCATTTAAAAATGAGACCAAACTAAAAAAAGTTTGGGTGAAAGGTAGTTTGGTTTTATTTAAATTAAATGTATGCACTCCTTAAAAAAAGACTAATATCTTAGTCACAGGAGAATTAGTTGGCTACCATGTACTGTTGAAACTATAGTGCAGTCTTGTCCTTACAGTTCCTATAAGAACTCATCATCTGTAAGGGTATAAATGTGGATTTGCAGGCTTACTCTCGTGTATTTTGTAGCGCCACAATGTAGCTATGAGCTACAATGGAATAAGCAGGAGTTAGGGCTTCAGCATACAATTGAGCACAAAAGACAACTCAACTGTGTGCAGGTTCTCCACAAAGAGCTCATGCCTGTATTGAAGCAAAGGGTATTCAGACAGTGGTTCGAGAAAAAATATTTTCATCATAAAGTTACTTTTCTACGTACTGCTTCTTCAACTGCCCAAGTTTTTAGTATTTTTATAATTTCGTATGTTTAATCTCCAACTTGTAACTTGTCAGAACTGTGTTTAAAATGTTGAGTTTTTAATTGAGTTATTAGCAGCAAATAAATTATATGTTCTTCATGCAAATTTTATATTCTCAGAATAGGTTGTACCCTAATATGTCATACATGCTTTTCAAAGATATCTGTTGTACTTTATGCAGAGGAACAATGGAATAGGAGTATGCTGTTATTTCTAAATACGCATATAACTACCCCTGAATTCCACTTTTGGCATTGGCTTTTATTACAGTAAAAGTCCATATCAGTGCATCAGAGTATTCTAAAGAAACGTAGGCATTGATATTTCTATTCCACCTCTTTGTAAAACTTGAATTCATTGAATTGCTTTTTAATGCAAATCTAACAGACTGCTTACTTTATTGCTAGTAGATGGGCTTCTCCAAGTACGTGATGAAGTTAGCCTGCTTACTGCTATTACGGTATTCATTATGTCTACCGGTCCAGAAGTTACTGCCATTGAGTGCCTTCAGAAGCATTGTATTGAGAAGTTTAAAATAACTCTTAACTCAAAAGACCCTATTGTAAGTACTGGTGAAGTTACAACAATATCGGTGTCATAGTAAACGAATTTTAGGTTTATTTTATGTTCAGTTGTTTCACTTGTCCTGTATGCTGATTCCAGTTAAGTCTGTCCTGCCTATATCTGCTGTATTATTTTAAAATACAGTTGGAACAAGTTAGAAGGCACGTGCCCAGCAGTGTGTTTTATCATTTTTTTTTCATTCTGTAAACACTCCTGTATTCTTATGGGGGTTTGGTTTTTTTTTAGTGCCTCAGACTCAGAGCTTTATATGCAGATAAATACATGACACAGTTGTGTAGTTTTCAGGCATCTTTTATTTGTTTAGTTTGTCTTTGACATACAGGTATTATCCTTTGCACAGGAAAACCCTCAGCCATGGGTCTTTGAGAGCTGGAGCAGGTGCCCTACCTCATTTTTACTGTCCCAGACGCTTTAGCTCCTGGCCACTGCTGGAGGCAGCGTATTGAACTGATTAATGCTTTGTTCTAACCTAGTATAAATATTTTTAAATAGTTTCTTTAGATTGTACTGCCATAGTCCTTCTATTACCATTCTTCATCTTAAAAAATAAAGTATCAGAAGGGGAAAAAAATCCTTTAGTTAGCATTGCAAATACAAGTGGCTTTTGTGGGAGTTGGGACTTTCTCACTCTGAAAGTTCAGTTCTGAAAATAACATGCATTAGATTCATGTCTGTGAGAATTCACTGGTTTACTTGTATCAAACTAGTTTACTTGTGTCTTCTTTGTATATATTCATGTAGTAACAAAACTTTAAACAAAGTTACTTGAGAAATAGCTGTAGGAAAATGCTTGGTTATATGTTAATATATATCTAGTATTATAAATGTTTGTTTCCATAGATAGGAAACCACAAATGCCAAATATGACTGCAAGAAAATGGTAGTATACATTTGCAAATTTTATGCAAGCATATAGGTATCTGAGCCTTCCAGAAATTATGTAGAAACTTGGTATTTCAGTTCTATTGACTTCCAGTGACATGCAAGCTAATGCACCATTTGAGGCATTGTAAAATTGTGCCTACAGTTTGGCAGGTAACACTTACATTTAAAGCACCTATTTTCAGTCAGCTGTATTTTTTTGAAAAGGACTCTATTTTCAAAATGGTACTGAGACATGATCTTCACACAAAAATAATGCTTTTTCCTTAGCTCAAAGCTGTAAGATGTAGGGCTCAGTGGAAGAAACAGGAAGCATGATCTAGTTTCTCTTAATGATTTGACTACAAGTTACAATGCTCCTATAAAGAATTATGAATTAGCAGTTTGCAACCTGGTAAATTTTCAAGCTGAAGCATATTTTCCTCCCTCCCTAAAACTTTAGTTGTGAGTTTTAAAACACTCTGACATGCATTTTTAAATATAACACTTTGTAAGTGCAAATTTGATTTTTCCCTTTAGGTACAGTGTAAGTGCTACCAGCTGCTGCACTCCATCTTTCAGCACCCAAACAAAACTGTGTCATATCCTTATATTCATGCTTTAGCACCATCCATTGTGGAAAAACTGCAAGAAACAGAAAAAGCAAAACCTGAAAATGCTGCTGAACTTCAGGTCATTCAGGAAGGAATAAAGGTGGTTACAGCTCTTATAGCCACTGCTGAGGAAGAGCACCGTAAGTTATTTCCATTACTAGTATCCAAAACATTAGAGATGCTGAAAGTTGCCACAAGTAACAAATTAAAACTAAACAACCATTTTCAATGTTTATAGGTGCTCATTTGGTGGCTGGTCTTCTTCCCATCCTTATTTCCTTTCTTTTGGATGAAAATGCCCTGGTTTCTGCTACAAACTCGGCAAAAAGTCTGCATGAGTTTGCTTTGCAAAATCTGATGCAGATTGGTCCACAGTACTCATCAGTTTTTAAAAAACTGATGGCTGCTTCTCCAACTATGAAAGCGAGGCTTGAGTCAGCTGTAAAGGGCAATCAGGAAAGCATCAAAGCGAAGACTGCCAAACATGCAAAGAATCCTGGGAAAAGTTCAAGCATTCAGCTAAAGACCAATTTTCTTTAAAGTCTTATATTGTCATCTTATGCACTTTGGTATCAACAGCAAAAAATGTCTTTTAATTTCTAATCAGAGTAGGATCACTATGAGTTGATCTCATTTCAGTTTGCACTGAAGTATTACAGAGTTTTTAAGAGAAAGCATATCTCTATGACTTTCTCATTAGTTAGTGTAAGACTTATTAAACATCTCTAAAAACTATGAATAAATGTATCAGAGGTCATCTAACCTGCATTTTTGGATTCTTTTAGACTAAAATACCAGAAATGCACATGCCTATATTAAAAACTATAGTGAATTTTACCATAGATGTATTTAGGAGCAGCCCACACTTAGCCAGTAAGTAAAATTAATTTTGTTTTAAATGTTTGTCAAAAATAAGTTACCCTGGTTGGGTTTTAAAACTAACTGGGACTTAAATTTACTTGCAGGTTGTAATCTATCCTAATTACTAATTTAACACACTGCATCATTAAGTAAACAGATCACATATCCTCATAAGCCTTACAACAGATTACTGTTTATCTCAAAAAAAAAAAAAAAATCAACTTAATAAAGGTAATATTGATAGCTTTAATCCTAACAACTTCTTGAGCTGGCTGAGGTATAATGAATGCTGTTCAATACAGCTCTACAATNAACCCCAAAAACCTTAAAAAAAATTACTTTTTATTTCAAAAAAAAAAAAAAAATCAACTTAATAAAGGTAATATTGATAGCTTTAATCCTAACAACTTCTTGAGCTGGCTGAGGTATAACGAATGCTGTTCAATACAGCTCTACAATGCTTCTTCACTGAGCACTCTGTAGTGCTTTACACAGTGGGACTACTATGCATATGTAAGTATTTGCAGGCTTGGTGCCTTGCTGCTTGACATAGTCTCACTTTTCAGGATGTATACTGGTGTTAAATTTGTATTAGGCTAGCCAGGCAATTGAAGCTTACATATCTTGTCCAGGATAGGACAGCAATTTTAATATACTGTGCCTCAATTCAGACATCTGCTCTATCTGGATGTATGTTTCCCGATCTTTAAATGATCGGATATATATACATGTAACTCACCTAAACTTATGTATCTCTGCAATGAGAGATGGACATATTTGAAGTCAGCCTGTCTTGTGTCAAATGAAGTGCAACAAACTCATAGTAAGGAGTATTTAATTAATATTTTTATCAAGGAACATATTTTAATATAGAAGAATTAATACCAAAATTGTAATGGCTGCAGAGTATTTTCTACATATAGTGTGATGAATTCTTTCTTAATACCTGTGTTATCTAAACCAAACACTGTTAAACTGAAGATAGTCGTTTCTTCTTGACTCTAATTACTTTAAAAGAAAGAAGAAGAAAAAATAAGATTTACGGAACTGAGAAACACACTGTGACTCAGGAAAAGCGTGATGTACTGTATTTTATTATAAGTTTTGTATATAAATATTATTGTAAATTGTACAGAATTAACCAATTGACCAAAGTTCTAACAATTTGTTTTTCTAATTTACATAAATAAATAAAGCTAATTTTCTTCACTTAAGATTTGTCTTACTCATTTTACCCAATAGCAGAGGAGCTTGGAGGACTTCTGTAACAGATGGAAAATGTTTTTATGCTTCTATGCTGCCACAAGGAAACTAGCAAGAGATGTTTGAACTGGGTGCACCAAGGTTTGTGACTTGACATTGCAGGTCTTCCTCTGTTCTGTATAGCACAATGAGTAAGTAAGTAGGATCAGGGAGAGAGACTTGATATGTGTAAAGACCTGTTCAGTGCCAAATGCTGAAATGTGTGAACTATGGAAAGCTGGTTGAGATACCTGCCCTCTTTCCCTGGAGAACCAGAAGTTCTTTGTTCCAACTCTTCATTGCAGTTGAATCCGTAGTTCTTGGATGTGTTGAAAGGAAGTTATATTAAAACAACGTGCTGTAAACTGCAGAATTAGTCAAAACTGTGCAAAAGCATCACGCAGTTGGAATGTGGTAGTGTTTAATTGAATACAAGTCTGTAGCACTGCAGCTGAATAAGCAGTATGTCTTATACTGTCGTTTAGGCTAGAGTAAATCTGAAATTGATCTGGTATGTTCCAAGGTGCAGGAGTCACCTTCAGGGTGAGAGAGAAACCTCAGCCAAGTGATGCATGTATCACCAGAGGAAGGGATTACCAAATGCATAGGAAGCATAACAGGATTTTTATTAATAAAAGTCAATTGTTAATTGGAATTTGCAGAGGGATTTCTCCTCCTCCCTTCCCCCCCAAGACTGCCACAGCAATGTGAGTTACTGCAGTCACAGGAGGGGTGCAATGGTTTTGGATAGTTTGGTAGTCTATCAGATATAATAGTAATATTGCTTAGTAGGGATCAGGCAGCAAATTCAATAGAATTTCAGTGTAGTTTTATGTAATGAGTTTGGATGTATCTGTGGCAATACCAACACACAAGGGGTCACTGTGACAATCTCTTCTAAAGTTTCATCCCTAATCTCACTGCTAGGTATGAGGGGCTTGTTTTCAGTTTCCTGAGATGTAACTATTTTATCAATAGACAGCAAGTCAGAAGCTGTTTCCTACGAGAACATACTGTTTCCTAGAAGAGCATATTATTTCTTAACTGACAGTGGTCCACTAACAAACTGCTTGTGTTTTCTTCCAGTGAAAAATCTGGACAATGATACTGCAAGCATGGCAAGAAAGCAAGGGAAAGAATTCCTATAAAATTAAAGCTCTTTGTTCAATTTTTAAATAAAAGAACATACAGAAAGGTAGTGTCATGGGTTCAGCTGGACAGGTAGATTGTTCTTCTCTGCACTGTGGTGTCAAAAACCATAGGAAGAGTCAATCCATTGTGTCTTAAAAGTAGTACTACTTTGCCATCCTTGTTCCTGTGGGCATTCCTAGATACTGCTTTTTGCACAGGAGAAACCCATGTGGCCTGATTACACGCTGAACAGTAAAGGTGCTCTTAAAATACAGACATAATGAAATAATTGTTGTGTTTCAACCTCTGATCCTTAAAGTAGCCAATAAGCTGTACTTCCATGCAGCCAATTGTTAAAAGAAGGGCTCAGAGTTGCCTGTGGAGCTCTTGTCTGAGCAATATTGGAGCCCAATTCCATTAGCTGAAGTATGCAGCAAACAGTTAATTTTTATATATGCTGCTCAAGCTATTTAGTGACAATGGGGTGTAGCTTCAAAGACATAAAAATGAAAAAGTATATTTGGCCAGACATGACACACTTTTACCTGCCTCTAGCATTTTAGAATTATGAATACTGAAGGTTGAATATCTAGAATAAAATAAATTGGATGCATTTGCTATGTTATGTTGTCTGGACATGGAAACGTGAAAGGTGTCAGTGCTGGGCCACCAACCTCTCAAACATGGTTTGTGGTTCTTATTTTGGCTTTGATGTACGCTTGCAGATTTTTATTTTTTTTCCTAAAATGTCCCCTGTATTCTCTGGAGATTAAATGGTTTATTACCATTCATTACCAATGAAAGGGGAAGTAACATCTAAATATAACAAAAGTAGGGCTGAAGATTTTACCTGAGAAGCAGGTCAAAGCAAAAGCAGGCTTCCCAAGCCTGAAGTAATCTCCGGTAGCTGAACCCCAATTCACTCACTCTGCAACACAGTATCTATTTTGCCCTGTGGTCCTAGCACCACTTCCATAGTCCCAGTCATGTGGAGTGCGGAATCAGATTCTAGAAGATGGAATGTGGCCTCAAATCCCCTTCCTCCTGCTTCACTCCAGCTGCTTAATGGCCGTGGCACTCACAGTAGAAAACAAATTGAGAGAATGAGTACCAGCCACAGCAGAGCCTGCTCTAGGGGTACATATTGGTGCATGTGCCTATTTGTCTAGTTATTGCACAGAAAAATGTTATTGGTTATATATATGTAAACAAGTCTGCAGATAGGGAAAGTCTGTTTCTAAAAGTTGCTTGTAAGAAGCTAAAGTTAGTAACGGCAAAGATAGATAAAATCCTATTCTACAGCTACAGCCTGAAGATTTGCAATTGTCCAGCCTAAAATTTGATTTTTTTTTTAAACCAGTGTTAATATTCATGTGTTAAAATTTATGTGAATTTTCTCATGGACAATTAAATGCAATATAGAATTGCTGAGAATCCCTTTTCCTACTAGTGGGATTGTATTTTTATTATTATTATAAATTTATTTGGGGAAGATTTTGATTATGGTACTTTTGTAAGCATTTGAAATTTGACAAAAACTTCCTGTGGCTTTGATACATTAATGGGAGGGCACATAGCAGATCATGAAGTACCTGCTACAGCCTGTGGAAACTGGCTGTTCCAGGCTGCAGTACATATTGGCTGTTATCAATTTTACAGCTAGTGGTCAAGATTTGAAACTGTATTGTGTAATACAGATTGTACTGGACATTAACTGAATGGCTTTCAGTGCTGTAATCTTCAGAAGGTAATGAATACATTAACTGTCAGGGATTCTCTCCTGATTCTCCAGGTTTGTGAAGCTGTCCCTAGATTACACAGGATGCTCCAAAACAACTGAATCTTTTTCACTTCCCTTATATCTGAGTAGTTCTACTAAGTGCAGGACCTGCGGCAAGTAAGTATTTAAAATCCAGTTCCTGTTCATGCTAGTATTCCAGAACTATGTGCAGCTCCCTGTTAGAGATCTTTTCTGGTTTGTCTTCCTTAAATTCAGGTAGCCAACAGCCAGTCACAACTTGCAGAGTGACTTGTGCTGAGTACAAGTGCTAGAGGGCAATATGCTCCAGACAGTGAACCAAGAGATTGCTGTGAAGATGGGGAAGGCCTGAGGGAAAAGCAGAAGGAAAGGAGCAAATATAAAGGCTGCAGAGGAAGCAACAACATTCTCAAGGGATTCTTTTTCAAATCAAACAAGTGCTGAAGGATTAGGAGGACAGAGAGGAAGGAAGGGGAAAGCATATGCATTGATAATGAATGAAGAAAGAGAAAATAATAATTAAAATTGGTTACTGGGTTGACTCATTGCTTCAAAAGGGCCTGTGTGAGGTATCATAGCTTAATAGTTGCCTGGAATCCTATAAAATATTTTACAAATGAGACTATTCTGATTTGCAAAGTTCATGCGTTTTGATACATCAGCTTTGCTTGGTCTGTTTCGTCCTGGCCATTATTCACAAGCAGGAAAAACCCCCTTGCTAACCATCCATGTATATCAAAGCAAAACACCTTGTGCTAGCAGCACAGGATGAGACAAGTTAAAGACAGTGCTGTAAAAAGTAATGCCAGGTTACTTGCGTGCAATACTGGGGATCTGTACTTGTTAACCTATAGGCAAAGCAGCCACAATTCAATCACATGCTGTGTGGTTTCTAAGTAAACAGTGAAAACAGTCACTGCAGTGACAGAAATGTCATCAGAAAGCACTGTTTGTTACACACACATCCAAAAATACAAAATTACTAAATAGGATGCAAAGCAGGAAGACAGGTTTGAAACGCTGTAATTCTCAACTGCAACAGCAGACACACGCCCTGGCTTCCGTGCCTTTCCGGTACTGCCTACAACATCCATGCATATACTCTTTGTATGTTTTCACTAAAAGATTTTGAAATTGTTTACAAGGGGTTACTTGAATTACAAAATTTTCACTGCTGTTCTTACATTAGGATTCTGCCCCAAACCAGTGTGAGGTTTTTGGAAAAGAAGTCCATTCCTTGGAAGGCATTCAGAGGCCAGAACGAATGCACAGAGAGCTGGGAAATGTTTGTCACTGTTCCATGGCAGAGAAGTTTTGTAGGGCAGGAAAATGGGACCGGAGTGTGCTTACTGGTTCCTGGTTATTGTAATCCCAGGGAACTGCCAACTGCCTGTAATTGCTGGCAACAGCTCAGTTCCTTCAGGGCAGGGAAGAGAGGGTAAATACCTTCAGTCTTTAATTATAGCTCGTTCTTACTCCCCAGTTCTGAAGAAATGGAAGTTGCTGATAACACAGTCTGCACAAAGTACGGCCTAAGAAGGGAAACGATTTTTAAAAGCAGGCATAAATGTGCTTGTCTCCCTTCTGGGGAGAGGGGAGAACTAGAAAAAAACCACGGAGGTGCCAGAGAAAACATCCTGTGAAGACAGAATATTGCTATGCCCTTGTTTGTCCTCCCATTCCAACCCCACCTGAGATGGTCTAGTCATTCACAAAGTGTCAGCTTTATCGACCTTTATAGGCATAAAGTGAAGCCATAGAAACAAGTGTCATGCAAACAGGACAGGTTATCTGGTTGAGAAGTCCAAATAGTTGCTGGTAGCAAATGCTCTCTAGAAATCAAAGCAAATTAATTCACTCACAGCTACACCAGTGCTGATGAATTGACCTTGATAACAGTTGTTCCACTGCAGAATGAGGAAGACTATCCCATTTCTTAGCTGAACTACAATTTAGTCACTGTTGACTCCTACTCTGCTAACTACATCACGAGAACTGGTGAATTAACAGTAATTAACATTATAACAAGGAAGACAGTATTCTGCAAGTAAAATCAACACTGGAAACCTCCAAGTATTTAGTAACAATTCGACAATTACTTGTCAGTTTGAGAAATTTGACTGTTTATCACTATATGGTGAAGTGCGAAATGTACAGAAGCTCTTTTTATCCTGGGCTGTTTCTGGCCACACTACTCCACTTCTTGTTCAAAATAGATCAGAATCAAAAAGATAAATGTGACACTTTGGTGAAAAGGGTGATAATGAGATTAACTTCCTTGTTTTCTCAAGTATTTATCATATCTGGTCAGTCACTGATATTCTTTGGGTTTCAAGCTGAAGTTTGTGGAACTGGTTTAAGTATTGAAATAGACACAAATGTGTTATTCTTTTTTTGTTTGTTTGTTTCATGTAGGTCCACAGGTTACTGTTCTCTTCAGACAACTTCTGGTCTGATCTGAACTTTGTCATGAGGCTAAGCATAACATTATCGTACAAAAAGCATTCCAGTCCAATGGCTCCGAAAGCTAAAAGCGACATCTTGAGCCACATGTAAGCATTATTTAAATAAAATCCAAACATTTCGGTAGCCAAACCTTGATTTAAAATACTGGGATTTCCTGGATTTTTAAGGTAATTTGCATGTAAACTTTATTCTGGAGGGAAAGTGGAAGAAAGGGAAGAAAAAAGATTGGACAGACTGCAAAGGAAAATTTTGAACTGACTGCAAACTGGATTCAAACACAGCATCTCTTCTGGGAAGCAAAAAACCCAAGTAGCAGAGGGAGCTAATCTTCAGAAATGTTGCATCATTGGTACGTAAGTGGGCTCGATTTTTTTATTTGAGAAGTGTTTGGAATGGCCCATCAGGTAGACATGGCCTGCATTGCTACCCCGAGGCCTGAAGGTACAGTATGGACCCAATAAGTGACTTTGCTGCTGAAAGAGGATGGCAAGCAGAAGCTAGTCAGTTGGTGGCAGAGGACAACTTGTACTGAGATCTGCCTGGGAGGTAGAGGGGTACTGTGCTAATCTTGGCTTCCTCCTATCAGTTCTCCTTGCTCTTAATAAAAGCAATTTACATACAGGATGTGTCTGTCATTTGAAGGATGATGTGGGAGAGGTTAGTTTGAGGGATGGAAAACAAAAAAACCCGTGAGTTATAGTTTTGGAGGTGAACTGTTTATAGCACTGCAGAGACAAACATGTATTTCCTTAAAAACTTTTTAAACTCCTTTGAAAACTTGGCACCAAAGAGACCTAGTGTTCATGGTATGTGGAAAGAGAATGGGAAGCTCTCTCAAGAGAGTGGTGGGGTAGGTGTTAGTACAGTCCCAGAAATGCTCCACATCTGACATGAAAGGGCCTGAGGAAAAAACACATTTTCAGTCAGGATTAGTCTTAAGAGTGACTTCCAGATAGCTCTGCGCATACAGGTTGCCTGAAAGGAAACCCAGCAGCATCACTGTGAAGTGACACCAAAAGTACCATTTTTATTTACATAATTTCTACCAGCAAAACTGATTCAAATATTTAATTTCACTTGCCTCTTGTGAGAAACAGAAACAACTATGTCTAACACCATCAGACAAGAGAATCCTCAATGCCCTTCTCTAATACATCTACATAATTCAAGTGCATGAGTTGAAGATATATTAGTTTTGTATCTTATAGTCTGCTGTTCTGTTTTTATAAGTCACAACTCCTACTGACAGGACCACTTTTAATTTTAGTTACTAGGTTTGCTTTTAATCCTCATGTGTGATTTCTGCTTACTCTAAGAGCATAAAGTATTGAGCATCACTGCGACAGGCCAGGAAGTGCCAGCCAGCACTATGCTGGCTTCTGCTAGTTGCAAAAGGTTGCTACAGAAAGGGAGTGGGGAGTGAAACGAACCTGGAGTTAACAGTCACCACCACCTTATATAGAATTCAGCCATATTAATTATGTACTAACAAATACTACCAATTAATTTATTTATTTTAGATAAATGTGTTATGTACCTTTTAGTGCAATTCTAACGAATCACCTGTTCATTACAAGTGGTGAATGCAGATGTGTGGTAGTGGTGATGATGTTTTCAGATTCTCTTGTTTTGGAATGTCCCTACAGTCAATTCTGATTTACAGATTAGAGTTGATAAGTACACAAACTCTCTTTATATTCCGAATTCTGTTGCGAATTCTGTTGCAATTTCTGTAGGGTGCCGGAAATGGCTGTGTCAGAGCAAATCATCCTACAATAGGTATGGGTTAATACTGAAAGACAGTAACAGGTCAGACATTTAGCTTACAGGACAGACATAGTTGTGTATCACTTTACAGCTAAGAATGTTTTGATGCTTGCATCTTCTAACCATTTTAGGAGACATCAAGGTACCAGTCCCAGGATCCTGTTTCCTACCATAACTGTTAATCAAGGGAAAGAAGAAAAGCAGATGGGGCCACAATCTTGTACTCTGTCATTATCTTTACTATTTAAAACAAAATATCCTGTTGCTACAGCACAGTTCTTCTTTTAAAGTGTACGTCAGGTGCCTGATCCAGAACACAGAAGTCTCGTCTTTCTTGCCTAAAACCATCAGAGGCAGTCTCTGACTTCAAAATGTGCTTTTGGGCTGATTTCTCCATGCACAAACACCTACAGATTTCATCCTGAATTTCATACGTCAGTGGGGTACAATATTGTGATGGAGGGCACAATTTACCTCTAAATGTCTGTCTTAAGCTAGCCACGTGACATTACCTGCTTGCAATAACTTGCAAGCATATTTGCATATGACTTCTGTGGCCAGTAATCAGTTGTTTTTCTCAAAACATTTCTTATTACTTTCCCATCGAATTACTAGTAATGCTAAATGTTGGGCAATCTTGCTAGGCAGAGGTACCAGCTCTGCCTGTGAAACAGGACTGGATTCTGCCTTTGATTTCTTATCTAAGTTTCCCAATAGGGAAAGAAGCTCTGAGTTGGCGTGACACTGGGAAAGAAAGCTCCCTTCTCGCCACGCTTCCTTTCTTTCCAGTACCAGGACAGAATCCTTTCCTCTGGGTGCACCTTCCTTGTCTCGGTGGGTCTCCCTGTGGGGTGCAGATGCAGAACAGTTTCTGTTTTCCTCTTGGCTTTGCATTAGGAAGAGTTGCTCAACATAGTTGGGAGACTACTAACATGCAGAAGTGGGGGTATGTGGCTTCTGAGTTAAATTACTAAGCAGCTCATCAGTATGGACTATGTGACTCTCTGATCTGCTTTGTAACCTTTGAATTTTCTGTTTACTGTAAACTCTGGGATGGAGATGTCTTTTGTCACACACAGTGAGGCCTGAATCTCAGTTGGGACCTTTCAACATTTCAGTATTAAAAATTCCTACCAATGACACTGATCCTCCACTATGAAATAGTTGGGAATCACTAGCATAAGATGCAACAGCCCCAGGCTATTCCTTCTGTCACTGGGATCAGAGCAGGAACTGGGACAGAGACTAATTGTTGTAGTCAGGGAGCTGTAATTACATACAACCATAATTGTTCATGAAATGTTACTGCAAAAATGACATAAATACTTCCACCAGCAATTACTGCTGACATCACCAATGCAGCACACCACTTACTACAAGAACGCATTGTATGCAGGTAACATTTCTCTATAAAAAGAAAAGGTTGATGCTCACTAAAAATTAGCTTGCAAGAGGCAATCTTAATGCCTCTTCTCATTGAAATATGAGCAGAAAGTCTGCAAGTGCACTACCAGCTCCTTATACTCTCAAAACCTGCAACTTGCTGCTCATTATATGAACAGATGAGATCTACCACTGGATCTGGCTGGATGAGTTCTTAATTTTACGGAAGAGAACTGTATTCTTGATTCAAGAGTTACTGTATGACATTAACTCTAGTGGATTAATCCTTTGTTGGAGATAGACTAGAAAAAAAATGTTTAATTCAAGTGTTTCAGTGTCTGTCTCTCACCTTAAAATGTTGAGCCAGCTAGGAATCTTGTATAAAACCTTACTTAGTTTAGCTAAACTCTCACAATAGGTGCTGGTATTTGAGCCAAATTGCATGCTGGCCCAAATTGGTGAGGCCATACTGACTTCAGGAGAACGGCATTTCTTTACAAAGATAATTTGGCCTGCTGATTTTAAGGTTGGCACTGTATGAAAAAAAAAACCCCAAAACTGGGTAGAGTGCATTCTTGCTTTGATGCAGGCTCAGACACACAATGCTTAGTCATTTTAATAAGTTACCTGTGTCCACTGAGATCAGTGTTTACTCACAAATTTATACAGACAGCAAAACCCCAATGACTGAATGTTCTACAGTACAAAAATATAACCCTGTGGCACAGAACTGATAGTAAAAGTATGTACAATATGTCTGCATAATAAAATAATGATGGTGTCTTACAGAATATAACTAAGAGTCAGTGCAAACAGGACACTGATATTAAAGGCTTAGCCACAGCAACTTGGCCTTGGAATTAGATCATAACTACTTTCCAGCTCACCTTATTTTTTATGGTATTGATACCAAGTGCACAAGAACTGAAATACAAAGTCATGTGCAGTAGTTGGAGTAACTTGTGACCTGTCCATGGAAATCTCTTCTTACCAGCATGAGCAAATGGGTGTCCAAAGGTAAAAATGTAGGGTACAACAAGGAAAATGGGTGTGAATCATTTATCCTGTGCTACTCACTCACTCATCACGTGCATCTCTGAACTCCTATGGAGTTAAAACACAGGTGATGAAACTTTTCAGAAATAGGTCAATAACCACACATTATGTGCCTTAGTAAGCTAGCATAGAATCACAAAATAGTTTGGGTTGGAAGGGACCTTAGAGATCACCTAGTTCCATCCCCCCTCCCATGGTCAGGAACACCTTCCACTAGACAAGGTTGCTCCAAGCCCCGTCCAACCTGGCCTTGAACACTGCCAGGGATGGGGCAGCCACAACTTCTCTGGGCAACATGTTCCGGTGCCTCACCACCCTCATAGTGAAGAATTCTTCCTAGCAGCTAATATCTAAATATAGCCTCTTTCAGTTTAAAGCCATTTCTCCTTGTTCTGTTATTACATGCCCTTGTAAAAAGTCCCTTTCCAGATTTCCTGTAGGCCCCCTTTAGGTAAGGTCTTCCTAGAGCCTTCTCTTCTCCAGACTGAACAAGCCCAACTTTCTCAGCCTATCTTCATAGGAGAGGTGCCCCAGTCCCTTAATTATCTAATCATACTTAAAATTTTCCTTATGTTTGTGTTAGATATTTAACTGAAAGCTCTTAGGCAAAAAAATTGATATTTATGCCGATTTTCTCCCATAGGCACTTACTTGCCTACAACATGCACAGGAGCTCTCGACTATCAAATAGAAAGATTTTCTTTAATTGGCTGGGTCACAGTTCGAAATGTAGCGAACAAAGGTAATGTTTTGAGCCTTCAGCACTGTAGATCCATTTTCTTTCTTCTGCAAGAGGTGCTGTTTCATCCAGTACAGTGTAGTACAACTACATTTGAGACAGGTAAGTTTCTCATTCAAAACCTGCTTCTTCTAAGATATTTTCTAAATAGGAATGTATTCATTTGTTTTTAATGCCTTGGAAAGGGTTGTATTTCTCATTCTTTCCTTACATTCAACACAACAGAATGAATTTCAGGGCTCTGAGCTTTGGGGGTTATTTTTGTTCTTTTTAAAAAAACTAAGGAGTTCAAAAGGAGTAGCAGAAGGAAAAAACAAAGTTAAAACAGTAGGAGGAGCCCCCTCAGCATCATTGTCCTGGTTTCAGCTGGGATAGAGTTAATTTTCTTCCTAGTAGCTGGTGCAGTGCTGTGCTTTAACTTCAGTCTGAGAACAGTACTGATAACACACTGGTATTTTGGTTGTTGCTAAGTAGTGCTTACCCCAATTAAGGACTTTTCAGTGTCTCATGCTTTGCCAGTGAGGAGGTGCACAGGAAGCCAGGAGGGAGCCAAGACAGGACACCTGACCCAAGCTAGCCAAAGGGGTATTCCATACCACAGCACATCATGGCCAGTATATAAACTGGGGGAAGTTGGCTGGGAGGGCAGATCACTGCTGGGGGGTGGGATGGGCATTGGTCAGCAGATGGTCAGCAAGTGTATTGTGCATCACTTGCATTTGTTGGGGTTTATTCCCCTCTCTCTGTTTCCTTTACGTATAAATTAAAAGTCCTTCATCTCTTTTTGCAAAATCATTTTCCTATTTTCAGCCACTTCTACATAATGCACTTCATAGCCTGGAAATAAGTTCGAAGATTACAGTGAAGAAAAAGCCCCAAAATATGCACAATATGATCTTAATTTATTAATAAAAACTAATAAAGAGAAAATCAGGTACACAGCTTACTACCTGTAATATATTCCTTAAGGAATGTATATTCTTTCTTTGCAGGAATATTGACTTGAGGATCTGCAGAAATCTGGTTTCATCTCTCTACTACAATTATTTAAAAAGTCATCTCATCACTTCTGATAATAACTCGTTTGAGTGGCATCTTTCCTTCAGACCAAACAATTTGAAGCTTAATTGATCTTGCTGAGTGCACAGATTATCTTTCTGAATAAACAAAAGTACAGTACTTCCCCATTTTTCCTAAGAGCCACCAGTGTGGCAAGGAAGTTTTCCTGGTTTGTGAGTAAATAATACCATTTTTTGTAGTCTGTGTCATGTGCTGTAGAACAGTGCTAGCACTGAACTTCATGATGCTCCTCTACAATATTCTTTCTGCTGATTTTTCTCAGTTTGAATGAAGGATGTAGCTCTTTCCAGTTAGCAACTAGTCCAGAAATTCAGGTGTTAGGAGCTTGAAACTGTTTCTTCTTTTTGCATGTCAAGACATTCAACAGCAGTGAATAGGCCATAATTTCATTACAAGAATAGTAAAAAGCATTAGTAAGGTTTTAAGTCTATAAAAATTACACTTCCTAATTAAACCTCATATAGCTGGGGTTTTAATCCCAGAAAATAGAAGAACCACTTGGTGCTTCAGATATTTTCTTCTTATTGTAATTCTTCGCAACAGCATGGATCATTGAAGTTCACTTATAATAAATATTTCATTGAAATTTTGGGAGCTACATCAGGTGTTTGGTAGGAATACATGTTTTGCTCACACGACAAGGGAGTAAAACTGGGAGGAAAAAATCCTAGATCTTGATGAATCTTTGGATTCAGGAAGTTACAACCTAGTCTGTGCCGTTAAAACCAGTAAGAAATACTGTGATCTGAGTTGCTGATCTTCCCTTGCACTTGTCTTGGATTGAGATTTATTGCTGTTGCCCTTGTTACTGATGGGTAGAGTACAGCTAACAGCCTGAAATAGATAACCATTGCCTAATTTCTACCTCACTTTCTCTTTGGCAATCAGAGGTGGAAAGGACATGACTGAGGGCAGGCTGTGGTGATGTGTTGCTTTCTATTTAATGTCCAAATAACTGATATAGCAGAAGGTAAACAAAGATAAAAGGAGTTAAGTGATACAAAGTTTACCCACATCTCACTCCTCAGCCTGGAATGCCAGAGCAGTAACCCTATATTTAAACAAAAAAAACCCTAAAAAACAACAACCCCCCCCCCCCAACACACACAAACCCCAGGAGGGTGAGTTTAATTAGGAAAAAGCACCATAATGTATACGATATTGAACAATAATTTTAGAAAGAAGAAANAAAAAACAACAACCCCCCCCCCCCCAACACACACAAACCCCAGGAGGGTGAGTTTAATTAGGAAAAAGCACCATAATGTATACGATATTGAACAATAATTTTAGAAAGAAGAAAAGGTAATTTCAGAGTATTTGGAGTTTTCAGACAACCATGCGCTTCTGGATATGTTCATTCCCTCAGCTCCCTGGATAAGAACCTTCCAGGAAGCTGACACTCTCCTGAGGAGGAGTCTAACAAGCAGAGCAATGACTCAGCTCTGTACTTCCATAAACACCCGCATGTCACTCACACGTTTATCACGTCAACGTCAGTCGTGCGCTCACCACATCAACATGTGCAATTGAGTCCCGCAGCAGCAATCTCTCACACAGTGCCTGATGCGGCAGATTGCGCAAGCCCGCGCATCGCAAACAGTCTGGGCTGTGCCGTGGCACGGAGCTCTTCTGTGACTGCCAGCCTGCCAAACTGGCATCTACTTCTGGAAAGTCAAGACACTGACACTGTGTTTGTGCTCCCCAGGCTGGTGCAATAGCCAAGTGGCGGAGAAGAGACCATGATAACATAGAAGGATTTAAATAAAATTAAACTGATACCAACTGCATTTTATTTATGGAAAAAAAAAAGTTTTGGAGAAGAAAACATTTTTAGCAATATGCTTAAGAAGTCAGCCAGTTTAAATAGCCAAATTCTGTAAAACTAAACCTTGCCTGATACAGCAAGAAATTACTGCAATATCTGACCTCCTTGTTCTGAAATGTGTAGTCAACATTTACTTTGTTTGTCAACATGTACTTTAAAAGCACAATATTCATCAAAAAAATGACACATGTAGGGAATTATTCATATTTTGTCTCTGGAGGAGTAGGAACTTTCAGTGTTTCCTACCACATTATTGTGTGGGTAGTAAAGAAAAAAGTGCTAAAGCAAAAGGATAAATAATCCATAAATATCCTAACTGTTTTATTTGGCTGGGCACAGCCCTGGCCTTTAGTATAAACTACTCAATTGTATTTGTGGAGGTGTTCAGGTTTATGTCACCCTCTGATCTATTTACTCTAGAGGAGTAATATTTTTGGAAACATCAACGGCATGTGTGCAGAGGTGGGCAGCACAGCTAACACAAAAATCAATTATACTAGGTTCTAGCTTCCATATGCATTAAAAATACATGGAGGCATCTGTGCCTTACTGCTTTGTTTGACCTGTAGGCGTATTTCAGTTTGATTTTTGGCTAGTTTTGTATTTTTTTTGGTAATAAAAGACCACTTCCTCCTATCTGAAGCTTACAATCTTTACTACCACACTGTGACATCAACAGTTCCCATGCATATAGAAAGCACCAGTCTGAATATAATATAAAAGTGGTAATAGATGTTATTTTTCTTTGAGCTGTAAGTGAAAAAACATTTGGGGTATTTTTTCCACCCTGAGAAGATCTTGTGAAATTCCCACCAAACATTACCTCTTTTCAAACAGAATCAAACCCTTTGGAGAACACCTGCAATGTCTTCTTACAGAGTCACTGCCTCAAGCAGGGTGTTCTTTATAACATGTCTCAGAAGCCCTCTGCATCTGCAAGTCTCCAGCCCCTGACCCTTGCTACTTTCCATGGCATATTTCTCTATGGTTCATGTGTCCCTGCATGATATTATGCCAGTAACTGTACTTATGTTTAATCTTTCAAAGACAAGCTTTAATTTTCAAGCAAATACACAGCTAAAATGCTGGTCATCAGTCAATATCACATTCTACAGTTCCATCTACCTTGACCGTACATGACCTCATTTCCATTTCAGTCACTTACACGTGTGGTCCATTCAAGTGTAGTCACAAACAGGAATTCTGTTTTATATTATTTAAGACTTAATACACTAACATGCCTCAGCAACTCACAGTTCCATAAATGCTAAGGCATTTCTGACTTCAGCATTACTATCTTGTTTTTTTATAAACAGAGACATGCAGTGATTAAGGGATTACGCCAAGGTCATACACAAAGTGCATGTCAGCTGGTATTAGAATTCAGGTCATTGACTGACTGAACAATATGTACGTTGTATAAGTATGGGGAACTGTAGTTGTTTTTGCAAGTTTTGCACAATGCTCAGCATGATTTTCTTCAAAGGAATTGTGACAGTCAAACTCCATTGCTACTGTCACTTCAGCACACTGCATTATTTGCCTTCCCTGTCTGGCTGCACTAATCCACATAAAGTCCTTTCTCACTAGGCTTAGGCCTAGCACTAACCAAATGAAAGCCACAGGCTGCAAACTGGGGTTCTGGACAAAACTTTGTTCGTGTGAAAGTTCAAATGAAAACAAGTAAATGCAATTCTTATGTCCTACCCACTAACTGTACTCTAAATTGCTAGTGATTTCCTTCTTACTAAATGTTAGAGCGCAGTCTAACGCGCTTTTGCAGAGCTAGTCCCAGTCCACATCAGTGCTGTACACAGAGGGAGCCTGAAACAGTAAGTTCTGTGGTACATTTCAATGGAGTACTCTCTGACAACTGCCAAAAAGAATTTCAGTGCCCTGTCAGCACATGAAATGGAAAAAGTATTAGTCAGAGCATGAACATATACACTGTAAGAAGCATATAATCAATATGGTCAGTAAAGCAGAGATCATCTTGTCAGCAGGGCATTTCTCCTTTATCAGACTCATTCCAGGGTGAAAAAAAAATCTCGTAATGAGGAACAAAGATCACTATCAAACTCTTAAATATTACAAATGTAATGAAAGTGAAAAATGTTACGTATGATGGGAAAAAAATGCTGATTCATGACTAAAGCTGTAACACATTACTTGATACCCTTCCTTTCATTTATAAAACTCCCAAACTATAGAATATATCAGATTTGGCAATTAATGCAACAGGACATGGAAGTATTTAAGTTTATCCATTTAGAAATAAGTATGTACAGCACAGAAAGCTATTTCATGTATTTTTAAGTGTTGCACTCCTACTTAGTAGTATTTTAAATCCCTTATTTGTATTCTTTGCATGTACAATATTCAAGCTTTGGATTTTGTTCCTAAATAGATCTGTATTTTGAGAACTTCATCTTCTCCATGGATAACCATGTATTTGTCCAAAGATACCTGAACCAGAAACTGCAACCTATGTGAAAAGTGAAATACTTGTTTGATTTCAGTTTTTGGTCTTCATAATTGAAAATTTGCGTTTGATTTTGGCCTTCAGAAGAAATACATGTTGCTTTCATCGAAGCCACAATGAAAAGCAAAGGAAACTGTTCTAGCATCATGCAACAGGAGTGAGGTCACTCAGTGGATGCAGTTCTCCTAAGTTTGGCCTAATTCTGACACTGCTTCTGCACCAGTGAAAGTGAAAGAAGATAGACCTTCTAAATTTAAAGACTGCAGACTCAGTCTTCCTACTGCCTCATGTCCTTAACTTTAAGCACATAAGTCTTGCTGACCTCTGAAAGACAAGCATAGGCACAGGATATGCGTGTAAATCTCAGCAGGGCTGGAACAAGTGGCAGTTAAGACATAATGCAGTGAGACAGGAAGGCTAAGCTGCCCTAGGAATCTGAGACAAAGGAGCTACTGTTCTTGTGTTCTGCAGCAACGAAAGTTATACTTTCTAGAGGTGTCATTACAACATCGAACAATAAAAATTTCTTTATTCGGCAAGTTTCAACCAAGCATGACTGCTATTGCCTTTTTGCTCAGTGGGAAGTTTTAGTCTCCTAATTACAGGAAATGTCTATGAGGTAGGTAGGACTGACATTCAAGTGTGCAATAATCTTATTTACTGTACTTATATTAATAGGCTTAAATTCCTTAGAAAAACACACATCATCCTACAGAGCAGGAAACTATTTTGAAGATCATTTGCTTTTAGTCCTTCATTTTTCATTTATAGTGGTTTGCTACTGAAGTCCTTTCAGTCCTTCAGTTTCAGTTCTTAGCAGTTTGCTTCCTTTGTGTTCTGATCACATGCAAGGTAACCACAGCATTTTGCAGCATGCATGGCATGGGGCTGCTCTACTTCAAAACTTGTCTCAAGCTGCACAGTATGGCTGGCAGTATCTCAGACACACTGGAGGGCTAAAGGCAAGTGAAAACATCTGCTCTGACAGACCAGTTCCTGCAGCGTTTAAGTCTTCAGCCTCTTTAATGGAAGTGCTGGAGGTGGATCAAAGTGGCCCCCTGGCAAGGCCCCCTCTGTAAACATAAAGAACACTATTACTGAAGCAAGTAACCAGACTATGGCATGAAGTAAGGTGATCTGTAACTACATAAAACCCCAAACCGAAGTTCCCATACAGGCCGGGAATGGCCACCCCAACCCGGGGGAGCCGGCCGACACGCTGGGTAAGCCTCTGCTCCAGCTTCCCGAAGGCCCCGGGAGGGGCTCCGGAACGGCGCTCCTAAGGCCGAGGAAGCCCTTGCGGAGCCCGGGCGGGGGAGCCGGGTCCGCGGCTGCCCTTGAGCAGAGGGAGCCGAGGCGGGGCCGGGCAAGGCGCTTGAGCCGGAATCCCCGGCTCCACCAGAGGCGGGTTCCGAAGCGTTAGCCCCTTCTTGCCGGGGAAGGCCGCCAGCCTCGAGATCCGGCCGCCGAGCCCGCAGCCTTTCCCCGCTCCAGCGCGGGGCCCCTGCCTACAGGCTGGAGGCGGGACCGGGGCGCTCCGGCAGCGCCCCCAGCGGCCGCTCGGTCAGCGCTAGCTCCTCCCCCGCGGCCGCGGAGCGGCTCCCTTCCCCCCCTCCCACCCAATCCCGTGTCGGGTGGAGCGACATGGATGGCGCTGGCTGCTGCCTGCCGTGGGGTTTGGGTTTCTGCCGCGCTTCTGCCCCGCTGTCCCTGCGGCGCTGAGCAGGGCTCGGTTCTGGCGAAGGGGCTCTGAGAGGCGGAGGTGAGCGGTGGGGGTGGTGCGGGGCTGCTTCTGTTGGCGCTGGGGAGATGGCGCCTTTCCTGAGACGCCAGGCCGGGTCACCCTGCGAGGCCTGCGGCTCGCCGGGAACTCGAGTGTCGCTGTCCGGGCCTGGCGGGTCGGCGACGGCAGGCCTGGCGGGAGCGGGCCGGGGCCCTGGGCGGGGGGAGGCGGCCGGTGTTAGACCCTCTGTGCGTGGGGGCCGAGGGGTAGAGCTGGGCAGCGCTGCTGGCTGGCCTGTACGCGGGGCGGTCAGGCGATGCGGGGGCTCCCCTTCTCCGAGGCCGGCTGTGGGGAGTGGGCCCCGAGTCCCTGCGCGGAGCCGTGGGGCCTGCCGGAGGTGTGAGTGAGTGTGAGGTGCCTGTGTGTGTGCGGGCGGGCGCAGGCCCGGGCGCGGGGGGTGAGTTCAGCCGCACTCTGTCCCCTTTTCTGGTGCGGCTCTCCCGGGAGCCTCTCGCCATGCTCTGTTTTCTGCGCGGTGCTTCGCTTCCGTCTGGCAGAGCCCGTCGGGGGTATACGAACAGCAGGTGCCTGCGTTGAACTTACCCCACTTTCCCTTGTCTCTCCTAATTTTCATCTTTCTGTTGCCTTCATCCTTTCCTCCTCGCCTTTCTCTTCCCGAAATTAAGGATTTAGTCCCGTTAAGGATAGGTATTATGATATGATCCTACTTGTATTGGTTGGAAGTAGTTTTATTTAGTCTTGGAACAGGAAATACGGCCTGTAAACAGCTCTGAGGATCGTAGGCATTGTTTAAAGCATAGAAAACCACTTTAGTAACATTTCAGTTCCATTATAGAGCAAGACTGCAGCAATAACAAACGTATTTAACTGGCAGGCAGTGAAAGGGTGATCTGTGATCTTATGGCCCTAGACGATAAAATAAATCCTATCTGTCAGAGTTTTGTTTAGTCACATCTTTGAGTTCACAGCTGTTGTGAAACAGCACTGCTGATTCAGTGTATGTTTCTCCATGTAATACCAATTTCTGATTCCCTTTTGTAGATGTGCCCTTGATGAAGTTATTTTTTAACCATTAACTCGTTACCACCAAGTAAACAAGTAGGCAGACTTTGCCCAGATGGAGCTTCTCCCTCCCACCCTGCTCCCCCCTCAGTTTGTGGGGGCACTGTCCAGCATTTTATAGTTACTGATGACTTTGTAAACTAATTTTCTTCTTATTTTCTAAGCTGTATTTAACAAGTAGTAATTCTTCTGTGTGTGCGTGTTTAATTTAGAGAAATTGGTTTGTAACCTCTTAGTTTTCACCTGCAAGTAATCATATTTGCTCTGCTTGTAGGCATGGGAGAAATATTTGACTATTTCTTAGTAAAACACAAAAGCAAGTACATGGGTAAAAAATATCTCTTAACATTTTAAAGGGACTTTTTTTGGTTTTCAGCTTGCATGTACAACTGTGGCATTGGGCCAACAAATAATGTTGTTTTCCTTATATGTACATAGATAATTTGAATTATTCACTGCATTTTTTTAAAAGCTGTTAATTAGATACCTTTTCTTTTTCTCCTAGAAACCCCCCCCCCAAAAAAATTAACAAACCCCTAACTCTTCAATGGAAGTGATTTGAATTTCTTCATTTTTCAGTCCTCTGACTTAAAAAGCTTACTTTCCTTATGTTCTAATGCCATTTTAAGAGATGAAGGATTAGTAAAAAACTTTTACAAATATGCTGCAAGTCCTTAGTTGTACATCTCACTTTCTTATTTGGTGGATTTGTATTTAAAATGTGACATTTGATGTGTTTCTATATTTGAATACTTTCATGAGGAGGTAATCCATCTTTCAGGAACTTGGGCACTGTATTATAAAGCAACATTAAAGGGAAGGGGATGGGCAAGACAGTGCTTTGTCTTTATATTAGCTTTGAGAATAGGGTTAAGCACAGTTTCTATACATAAATTTTAATTTTGAGTTATCCTATAAATAAGAGTAGGCTCTAAGTCTTGACTGTCAGCTGGAACTTGAGATTTATTTCCAGCGGAACAGAACGAACTCATTACTGTTTACTCATTTGTAAAGCTTGGGTGCGCGGGGCAAATGCTGATCAAATATGTAGAAGCTTTCTTAATGTCAGCTCAAAAATGTGCTGTACATTTTAGAGAGGAGCGAATTTGGAAAATTCAAAGGCAAGGTTGTGATGATAGTTGCCTTATTGCCTTTGGTTTGTTTTTTGTTCTTTTTTTTTCCAGGTGAAAACTGCCAAAGCTTGGAGCTGGCTGAAGAGATACATTGGTTGTGCTCAAGTTAGTCTGGCTTGAACAATTAAAGGATATTCTTGGTACTTTTTAATTTAAGTGGAGGTGCCAAACCAACAATGGCAGATGTGGACCCAGACACGTTGCTGGAATGGCTGCAGATGGGGCAAGGAGATGAAAGGGATATGCAGCTAATAGCACTGGAACAGCTATGCATGCTACTTCTGATGTCGGACAACGTGGATCGCTGTTTTGAAACGTAAGTAGTTTTGGCTTTTATTTAGGGAATGTTACTTTTCTCTCTCCATAGCTGTTTATCACAGTCAGCATTCCTAGAAACTTTCAGCCTCAGAAATTTTATTTACGTTCTGAATGTGGGTGTAGATCACTGAAATGAAAAGTTTCTGTTAATGTTATATGAAGTACTGTTGTCTCATTAAAAAGGTAGTGTCCTGCAAGTGATCTGCAGTGCCTGTTGTGACATAGGGGCTTATTTGTTCAGTTTAAAGAGATGTATTCAGAGTGGCAGCGTGGAAGTGTTGGGGGTTTTTGGTTTGTTCTTAATGGTAGAGAAAAACTTTTTTTTTTTTTTTTTTTTT
>NDXB01005499.1:72586-114704 GCA_002631895.1 Agapornis roseicollis | reverse complement strand
TTTTTTTTTTTTTTTTGGCTTTAAAACTGTAGCAATTGCCTGGATCAATTTAAGCATCTGTACTCTTGCAGTGCTTTTCTCAAGAGAGATAGTAACTGTTTCTGAGCTCTCTTAAATCCAAACAAAAATCACAAATATTAATCACTGTTCACACAAATATTTTGCCCCTTCATAGAAGATTGTTGCTGTTCTTGCCACCCTCCTTCTCAACTCCATTTGTACACTTCATATAGCATGGTCTCTGCTCTCCTTTGTTTTTTTTTCCTCACAGCACAAAATGCTGATGTAAGCACTTCTGTTACTTAATAGTCTTGCTGTGCTTGTGTTACACACTACATCTTGTGAGGGCCCAGGAGTAGTGTGGAAGAGAGGTAGCAAAAGTGTAAACAGTCACAACTTTGGAATCTTAGTTCTCTTGCTTTTATTTATTTGTTTCCACATTTGTGATCTTGATACTCTTACATCCCTCCTGTTTGCCATCTTTCTTTTATGACTCTCACTTTCTTTTGCATCTTTGGGCACAGCTAGTCTGTTTCTGATACATCCTGGTTCTTAGGGGTGTCGATTTAGAAGTGTTTAAGAAGGTTGCTGTTGGTTACTGTGTTTAGTTTTGTAGTCCTGAAACAGAACTGGTTTTGGGCTTATCTCTTAAAAGCTGTTCATCTTTCACAACTGCTTCTCTTAGAGGAAGTGTAAAATTCGCACATCTCTAAAATTTGGATTTGTAGCAGTTACTTAGCAGTGAATGCAGTTTTGTACACTGCTTAAGAATTTGAAATTGCCTGATTCTGACCAGCTTTAAAGTACAGTTCTGGCCTGGAAGAGAATTTACTGTAGGAAGATGCATTTGACTTCCCAGTCTGTCCCTCGTAGTACTGATGCTATTGGTGGAGGACTATGTTTCCAGCTGCAAAAAAGCTGATTTACTGACTTCTTAGTTTAGTACTGTAGAAAATAATTTGATAGTTAAAAATGATTTTTTTTTTTTGACAAATCTAGATGAACTTTCTGCTTCAGTATGTTCAGCATAGAACAGAAGTAGAAGCTTGGGCAGAAGCATTTGTAAGGATATCATGTGGGTATTTGAGAATTATGAATGAGATGTCAAATGCAATTGTATGAATTTTATTTAGAACAGACTTTCATCTCAATATAAATGAACTAAACAGTCCAAGTGCTGCTTTCTTTTAGAGACCAGCTAATGAATGCTCTATTATTGCAGTGGTGTGGTTTTAGAATTAGGTTTTATGTCTGAAAGAAGGAACATTTAAAATACCATTTGGTGTTTTTGTTTTGAGCCTTGGGATAATTTAATTTCACTGGTCTTCTAAATTGTTGATCTGTTTCGCTGTTTTAAGCTTCCCTGACATGGAAGAGAATAAAGTCACCTTGATAACTTTTCCCCTGCTTTTCAAGTGATTTTGCAGTGAAAGTTAAAACTGCTACTTCTGGTTGGCATTGTGAATATAATGAAGATACAGCTCCACAGTATTTGATGAGCTGGCATAGTAGCTAATTACCTTCAAAAGCAAGACCTACTTCTTCCCATTTATCACTCACAGTTTTGATTCCGCCCAACTATTTTCTTGCTTCTATGGCAGCATCAGGGCTGACTGGACTCCTCTAATTCACTAAAAAAGCAAGCTGCTCTTTAAACCCACTGATGAAGATGGCACATTTTCTGCTGTTATTGTGAATTACAGCAGATCATAGAGGTGTCTGTTAAGTACTGGAGGTGAAACTGCTAACTGGAAATACAGGAGAAGCAGAAGCTCTTCAGTAGAGAAGTTCTCAGGGTATTGTTTTGGGTGCCTGTGGTACCACAGCCTTCATTTCAAGGTGACCTCATTTATTTTGACACTCTCTGGAAGAAATAAATGCTATCTTGAAAAGTATTTTAAAAATCTTTCCAAATGATAGCTCAAGTAGCCAAAACTGTCTTGTGCTGAGGGAATGTAACTACAATAATTCCTCATAATGCTTTAAAGTTGCTTTTCAGCTATGCTTTTAAAGGAATTATTCCTTGTCTAGATAAGAGATGTATTGTGTGACAGAAGGGCTGCCAAACACATTTTTCAGAGACTTAATTTTGAAAATGTTTTTTTGAAAATTGGCATTTTTTGCTGTTGGAAAGAAAGCAGACCTCTAGGCTTTTTTTTTTTTTNGAATAGTTTTAAGTCAACTGAAAATAAGTTCACCCTCCAGACTATCAGCTGCCTGCTTTGAGCATAACTTGACCAGGTACAGTATTCCTCCTTTACTCTGTTGGGAATGCACAGGAAAATTTTAGTGGGCATTTGGAAAATACCTTTACTTTTTTTTTTTTTTTTTCCTCTGTTGAGCAAGAAGGGCATTCCCAGATTTTATATGCTGTGCAGATATTATTTCAAGGGTTTGGAATTGTTTATTGGTATTAATCATGTTGACAAAGAAAACTTAAAGAAAGTTTCTTAGCTTTGGAATTCTACACCTAGAAGATGGAAGGTGGAATCTTAAACCAGTCAGTTTCCTGGGGAATTAAATGTGATATTTTTCAAGGATCAGTTAGTGACTTTAAATGCTAAGTATTAGTCTGCTTGTACATAAGAAATGATTTTCTCGTTTGATGTAAGCTAAGAAAAAGCTCTTCATTTTACTGAAGTGCATCTGATGATTAAGAGCTGCATATGGTGATGACTGGCAAAGCTATGAAACAGACAAATGAAAAATATTGACATGAATGCTATACCTTTTCCCTAAAAGCATGACACTCTCCAGGCTGACTCCTTAAGGAGTTGAGAGCAATACACAGACTTGCTTAGCAAAGAAAGATAACACACTTGGGAGAGAGTTAAGGGGTGGGCATTGAAATGTTTGATTCAAAATGTTGTACTTTGTTGTGCAAGTAGTAGGGTTACTTTGCGGACATATTCTCAAGGAAGTGGTGTATGTCAGATCAAATCAGAAAAGCAAAAGTAGGTGTGCATGTATGGTGGTGTGTCTTGTGGTTTTCTGGCAGCATTGCAGCAGATTGCGGGGTGTGCAGCAAATAACAGGTGGTGGTGCCAACTAACTGACGTTTCTTTACTTCTCCCCAGATTTACATATTACGTATGATTAAATTATTTTTGGTGTTACTTGTAGTTTAGCATTACAAAAATCAGCAGCATATTCATCGCCTGGTGATAATGAGTCACAGACACTGTTAGTCACTTAGCATGAAGAGTGGCTAGCATTTTAGCTTGAACTACAGAAACTTAATGAGTGAAAAGAAATTTGTGAAGTAGTTGCATTGGAATAAAATAGCTAAACTCAACATTAAAAGTGTTAGTCCCACATTAGTTAAACTGTGTGCTATTAAGTCAACTTTAAATAGTTTTTAAGTATGCGCTTCATCTAAACTGAATTGGAATGCCTTTTTTAGTGTTTAAATTATTTCAGAGACAGTGTAGAGGCTATTGGTTGCAATCTCACAGTGTTAATATAGCCCTTTTCCATGCAGGTGTTTCAGTTTATCTTTTTTATTTTTTCCCTGATTTTCACTGTATTTTTTTATGAAATAAAATGAGAACTCCTCAGATCTGGTCTTCGTGTTGCTATTTTGTTTCCCTGTCTGTCAGAGTAAAAGTATTTAGCAAGGAAGATGTTATTTATTTCCCTAATTACAAAGAATACTTGTAGAACAGGGTGATAGTGTAACAAGTAAACTAACACCTGACTAAAATGTTTCTACACTGAACAGATGAAACATGCTTTCTCTGAGCATTAGTAGGGCCTGGCTTCCCTTTTGACTGTGCCTTAAGTCACCTCTGAATATTTAGCATTAACAGATTTAGTCAGCATAAAGTTACCAAGAGTTATCAGCTTATTTGACAAAGCTAAAAAAATCATACAAAGGATCTGAATTTAGGGTTCTGATGTGTAAAATGGAAATCCTTTCAGTTTATGTTTTAGATCAAATATGTTTATTTAATTTACATTAACCTTTATTCTTTCCTAAGTATGTTATTCACTAGGGAAAATACATTTTCCTTGTATTTGCTAATATATAATAAGAAGTGTAAGAAGAAATTCTAGTGAACCAGAGACTCTTACTGTGAGCTAGTGAGACTGTGGTAGAAAAATGTTTAGCTTTACCTCCACTGGATTGCTTAAAACTGCAGGTGCCCGTGTTTGTTAGGATTGTATTAACAACTTCAAGTCAAAACTAGACGTAGAGAGAAAACCAATTTTTCTTATAGAGATGGGGGTAGGAATTTGAAGTAGTGGTTTTCAAACTTATTTTTAAAGTTTATGCTGGCTTCAAAAGCATCTCTGTAATTCAGACATTAGGACAGTGCCCTTTAACAATATAACAATCATGGTGAAAGTAACAGAGTGAAGGGACAGCTTAATCAGTATCAAGGTGGTTTCATGTTATGTCGCCTTCAGATTTCACAGAATCAAATAGGTTGGAAAAGACCTTTAAGATTATCAAGTCCAACCATTACCCCAGCACTGCCAACGCCATGTTGCTAAGGGCCTCAATTTGCTTGTTTTGTTCTTTTAAGAGGGGGAGAGGGGGAGAAGTCAGGACATTATTACAGTTTTATGCTGGAGTGCAGCTGTGAGTAAATTAGGGTAAGTGTTGCTGTCAACAATAGACTGCAGTTTTTATTATTGTAAGCCATGCAAAGCATATGTTCATAGTGAGTTGTTGGCTTGGACTAATGCAGGCATCTCAAGAAATGAAATTTTGTGAGCTTTACAAAGGCAAGACTCATGTGATTGCTAATAACTTTTTTTGCCTTTAATGAAGGCAGAGGATGTGGCAGCGGTGAAATGCCAGCACTGGAGTTATGTGCTCTGTTGACTAAATACAGTGAGATCTTCAGCATCCTACAGACTGCTTTTCTGAGATAGAAGTAGGGGTGTGTGCTGTATTTTTCAGGAAGCTGTCTTGTTACAGTTCTGATATTGTTAAGGCTGATTTTTTGTTGTTGGGTAATTGTGGGGTTTCTTGCAGTGCTAAGAATTTTAACACAGTAATGTCTTTCTGATTGTTTTTTGTAAAATGGGAATTATGGCCTCATTGTCATGGGTATTATGGAGATTAATTAGTCTTGTTTAGTCATTTTGAGAATCAGAATGGCTGCAAAGGCCGGAAGGGAAGGTGAGGTCATCTAAAATGGCATCCTCTCTTGTGTCATAAGCCCTTCTACTATACCTGGTTATTACTGAATACAAGCATAGGGTGTAGCTAATGCTCCCAGTAGGCCATCCTAGCTAATTTTACCCCGGTTTTGCTATTTAATCTGCTGCATAGTTGTCTTTGTTGTTGCCATTTGCCTTTCGTTTTCCATTTGAACTGGCCAGATTGCTGCATTCTGTGGCTGGCAGTCTGCCTTTTCCTATTGGATGAAAAGCCAGTATTCTTACTAGGAATGTACCCATGCAGAAGGATCTCATCAGCTCTCAGTCTTCCTTCCCTCTCCAATTCTTCAGTTTCTAAGTTTTTCAGAAATAATTTCCAGTGTTGCCTTCATCCATGCTGTGTAACTTACTGTGACCAATTATACATCTCAAATCTAGTTAGGTGTTTCCAAAACATTGTGCAGGAAGTATCGTTTTAGTTATTTATCCTCAAAGTTGCTTTCTAGGATATGATTACTTGCTTTTTAGATATAGCTGGATGTTTTACCTAGAACAAGATCTGTAACTTCTCATTTTTGTGTGTTAAAACACGTCTCATTTAAATGAGCCTGTGCCTTTGAGTAGTTCAGACAGTTCTGTGTAACTCATCACACTCTGTTACTATTTACTAGTCTTATTTTTTTTCTCATTTTTCTGTGGTAGTATCGTCAAGTACTCTTTGTTTTAGTCAGGGGTTTGTATATGACACAAAATTGAAGTGATTCTTTGAAGTACTATGCAAAGATGAGTACACAATTTTAAGGCAGTGAGTTAATGACCTTTTGAAAGATCCCATCTACTAAAAGATCCAATGAGGCCAATAAAGTAGGTGTTCTAGGAATTTCAAACAGTGGGCTTCCTTTCTCTAGTGGCAGTGCTAGTCAAATTATTTTAAATACTGTCCTCTTAAAAAGAGGCTGTGCAGGAGCCACAGACAGCATGGATGTTCAGTAGATTGGTAATGAGGAAACAGAAGTTCTCTTGGTGAAGTCAGTTCTCTGAGCAGTTAGAAATCCAACAGAAGCTAGTGGGCAAATGTGCATGTTTAGGCACACACAGTCATACTTTTTGTTTTAATTGCTTATTTTTCTCTTGAAATGTTAACAAATGTAATGTATACTGCTAGTAGTGGAAATCATAGGCAGAAATGTCTGTAGTTTAAGGTTCTGTAATTTATTCAGGTGTTGTGGACCAGGTTTCTACAAAATAATTACAAAATGCTGGAGATAAGAGAACAAATGTATGTGGAATTACTACCCTGGGGCATGGCATAAGATACTGAAAAATGCACAAGGCAGCCCAGCACATGCTCTGTAAACTCAGAAGCAAAGCTAACGGTAATTTTATTTAGAAATTTAGAAATTACCTACTCTGCATAAACTGTTCCTTCTTGTGCATTTGCATTTTTGTTTCATTTCACACAACTGGTATTTGTTGAATGTGTAGCTGAATACTTAGATGATGTGTTCCCTCCGAACAGTGAGCGCTGAGAAAAAGGCTCAGCTATCTGTCCTTCTATTTAGCTAAATGGAAGTTTGGAAGTGCTTCTAAATGTCAAATTTGAATTCTAAATTAATTTATTTTAATTTCTGATAATGCAGAGTTTCTGCTGGAATAGATACAGGATGGAGTTGTTAATTCCCTAGCTTTATTTTATTGCCTGAGCTGTGATTGCAGTTAAGAGTAGGGATTCAGAGTTGTAAAGGTTTAATGTTTCATAATTGTGATCAAAGTTCCTAAATTAGAGAATAATTTTTACTTGTGCCTTTGTTGTACCTTAAAAATACAGTTTGGTATCTCTAAAGTCTTATAAGTGGATATTTTCTGAACTTATTTGTTGTGTAGCAGCATTGGAAGAGAGCAGAGCTGTATGGTTTGGAAGTAGTTTCTGAAGAATACATAGGCAATGCAGGGGTGTGGTCAGTTCTGTTGTGGATGATTTTGATTGCTGATTTTTTTTCTGTTTCATACATGGAAACAAAATGGTATTTCAGTGAGGGAAAGTCTGAGATCTCCTGCCATAGAAAGAATTATGGAAAGGAAAAACAATCACTAATCAAAAATAAGTTGGAATTACTGTTGCTTAAAGAACAGCTCAGTTGTGCAGAATGTATTCTTTGTTCTTTGAAAAAGTTCTTTGAAACTTTTAAAGTAGTGTGGCACATTGTTGTAAATGTAACTGGTATATTTTTCCTCAAAACCAGTTACTACTGAGGTTTAACTTCAGTATTTTAATTTTTAGTTATTTAAGATTATTATATATTAATCATTAAATAGTGTAGGGACATATAATTCTTTATTTTACTATATTTAACTGGTCTCAGCAGATGGTATGCATTAAAGATCCAGCACAAGTTCTGGCAGGCAGCTGAGCTTGGTTTTCAGCCACAAGTCACATGAAGCCCAAGGCCTTGTCACATGGCAGGGGCTCCACACCCACTGCATCCAGCAGTTACTCTGGAATTGAGTAATACACCCTAGTGCTAGCAGTGGTTGTGTTAACCGTTCTAGGGGTGAAGCATGGTTGTCTTTACTTTTTTTCCTCCTTTTGGGTTTTGTTGAAACACGGCAGTAGTTTTAAACTGCTGTTATTATTGCTGCTTTAGCTAAGGCTTTTACATGCATTGAAAGTATGAAATGTAATTACATTAATGAGTTTATAGTGCCTATTTTTACTTGGTGAATTTTTATACTGGCAGGCTGTAAAATCAGCTGAGTCATCTCATTCGAGTTTAAAGGCTTAGCACTGGTAACAGCTTACTGGTGTAGCTATTTAGGAATTTTGTATCCCTATGGAAACCTCTGTTCCTGCAGAGGGAGTGGGGGAGGGAGAAAGGAGTCGGAAGTGTTTCAGCATATGAAGTTATGCTGATTATAGTGCTGTAAATGCTGAAGTAATGATACTGGTACATTACCTTAGCCTTTCTTGACATCTTGTCAATGTGACCGTGATATTTAGAAGGTGTTTTTAGATCAGTTAAACTTACGCAGAGGAAGAATGTATGTTAAAGAATTTGTGTGTCATGGTGGTTACAATCCAATAAACTAATTTTAATACTGAAAGCATAATTTTGACTTTTAATAGGAATTATACAGAATAAGCACTTCTGCAATGTGGTTTAGTTCTTTTTTTGATGTTAGTGCAGGGAACAGAATGTTCTACTGCTTTATATTCGTAGAGTCATAGATTAGAGTCTAAAGGTTCAATACTGAGTAGTACTTATTTCAGACTTTTTGAAAACTGCTATTTACAAACCTGTCTTCCATCAAGATCTTTAAAACGTGGTGGGTTTCACGAGGTAATAAGCATTAGAAGCTCTTATTCTGGGAGTACAGGGATCAAGTTGGGTGGATATCCAGAACTGAGAGAATTAAAGTAACTGGCAAGAGCTGTAGCACTAGTCACAGAGTAACCTCATTAGCTCATTGAAGTCAGTCTTTCACTAGGGAATAACACAGAGTAACCTCATTAATTCACTAAGTTGGTCCTTAATCACTCTTTTAAAGTACTTTAGGAAGTGTCCAATGTGATGTTAATACAGCTTCTTAGAAATGAAAATTAAAAAAAAAAAATTCCTTTAATTTTCATATTCATTAGGAAATGTTCCTAAATAGAAGTTTGAACTTTGGAGCGACCTATTAGCTCCTAGTAGCCATTATTTCCTATTTTGAAAGAATAAAGCATATTTAATAGATTTTATTCTTCCTGTGTTAGAGCACTCACCACTATCTTCTTGTTTGTTCCACTGCAAATAGGCCATTGTGCACAGCATGATTCCCCCCTTCTGTCCCAACTTTGAGGATGAAGCAACTTTTTTTTTTGATCATAATTTATTTTTTTTCTGATATATATTGCTACTTTTAGTTAATATATGGTCTAGATAAAGCATCCCAATATCAAAACTGTTTTCACCAGGTTGCTTTTAAGTTTAGAAATTACGTACTTTGCTTTTTTTCCTCTCTGTGGAAGTCAGGGCCTGCAGTGATGGGACGTTTGTTAGTGTTCTTTTCTCTTGGAAATCAAAAGTGTCATCTGCCAGAAGAAGGCAGTGTACAGAAAACTGGTCATCGTGTCTTGTCCTATCAGTTCATTTGGTGCCATAGTTTTGCCCTTAGCCTCCATGCTGTTCCAGGAAGTTTGGTAGCCTTCATTTTCCCATTTAGACAGTTTTGTAAAGGTGAATCTCATGCACAGCCACTGTGGTACAACACTCCTGGAGTGCTTTGCTTCAGTACTGGTCAAAATACGTTTTAGTTCTGAGCACAGTCTTAGCTGGGCATTTAGCATTAGGATCTGTATTACTGCTAGGACTTAATCTACAACAAATATTTGAGGCAGTTTTTAGTCCCCTTTGATTTATTTTGGTCTGCATAAGGAAGCCAGTAGGGATTTATCTGGGAATTAAGGAGTAATAGTGATACATGCCTAACATGGCTCATCTGACTTAACTCTTCAGTTCCTGCTTGTGTAGATTGTATTTGGGTACTTGGCATTTCATTGAAAAGAAGGGCTGGTTTTCAGAAGGTGCTTGTCTCAGGACCTGGTTGCTAGAATTGCTTCCAGGTAAACAGTGGATTTGTCTTCCCTTTGCTTACACTTTAGTAACAAGGTGCCTTTACTCAAGATTGGATTGAGTAAAGACCTGATGACTACTTACAAAGCCCATTTGCACAATTTTGAGCTATGAAGACCATCCACTGAGTAAGGGCAGAATTTTACCTTTTTCTTAGGGGTCAAGGGCCAGCACACAGAAATCCACCTGTGACAGAAGGGAGGGGTGTGCTCTGGACACTTGTTGTATGGCTGTGACAGTGTTGCATCCCATTGTATGCTGGTGTTTCCATTTACCCCTTCCAGTCCTTTCTCTGCCACTACTCACGCATGCAAGTTCTTGTCCCTGAGACATAGCAGATTCTTGTAGTTTCAGCCGTAAGACCCCTGTGTAAATAGCTTAGTGTGGATTTGGGGATTAGAAGGTGATCTCTATAAACCTGACCTGTGTACTTCTGTTTGTAACACAGTCATTGATAGAAAAGTTGCTTACAGCATAATGGCTGAAGTTCTTCAAAGTGACGTCTGTACAATTTTATGTTATCATTATTCTAACCACCTTTTTGAGAAGACTATGGCGGGAGCACTGGGGATGTGTTGGTATGCTGCCCTTCTCTGCTATTACAGGCCCAACAGGCTGTGTGCGAGTGACAGAACTGGTACTTTCTGTTCCCTTACTAGCAGGAACCTAGGGACTGCTAAGGCCCAAGCAGACTTCAGCCACCAAAAATAATCTGAATTTATCTGTATAATAATGTGGGAAGATTAACTTCCATTCTCTTGTCTCTATCTGTACAATAATAATATTGTACAATTATACTTAACTTTTCTAGGATAGAATCTGTTGTGTTGCTCTGGTAGTGCAGGGAGATCCTGTCCTGTCACAAGAGCCCTCAGATGCTACAGTATGACAATACTAATGACTTGTGTGTTGCAGGTAATAGGTTGGAATTAGGTGCTAAACATTGTTAGGAACTTTTCTGGGTGGGAGAAGACAATGCAATGAGAAGTTCAGAGCTAGTAATGTGTGAGGTTCAGTCTTGATCTTAGGTATCTAATGATCACAAGACTGCAATGAGTTAAGGTGGGAAGACTGCTTCCTCCCTGCTATCTTATGTGATGTTAATGAAGAACAGTCAATTACATTTGTCACAAGAAGCTCCTGCTGCTAGATTGTTTCACTTGGTTCAGCACAGAAATGTATCATCCTAATCATAAGAATCTGCACAAACAGAATACTGATTAAATTCTAGGAAATAAATAATATATACTGATAGCTTTGGGTTTTTTAATCTTGCCTCAAACTCTTGACACCCACAGAGTGAGATTATGTGAAGAGGCTTGGGCATGGCTTCTTGAAGATGTATTTTAGAAGTGCATGCAAATACAACTTTGTAATTGTGGCTTTATAGAATCATAAAGTCTGTAACTGACCAGGAAAGCTGGTATATATGAGTAGTGGAGAACCTTGTATACTGGGCTGGCACAGAAAACATTTTTGTTATTCCTGCTGATACCATTACAAGTTCAAAATGGTAAAGAACTGTGCTGCTTAGAACCAAGTATAACAATGTGTTGTCCTGGAATAATGTTACAGAGCAGTGGACAAGACACCATAGAGAATCCTGTCTAGGCAAATTGGTGTATTGCGGGCTGGTTTTGCCCAGGTGTCTGAGAATACAGACTTAATTTTCTAAGTCAGTGTCATTGTTGATGTCATCCTTTGGGACTTGAAAAAACAAATTAGACCTCTTGCCAGCCATGACCTTTTTTGAAAAAGTAGTAGCCATACATGATTATTAATGCAGTGTTTATAAAACAATAAATAATAAAAGCACTTTTTGACAATCTCACTGGCAGAGGCTCAAGGCTGAAGGGATCTTGGTCTGTCTGTTTTGCTTTCCTCAGAAATACTTTTGCTCACATGTTTCATTGCCTGGTATGACCTTAGGGATAATAACTTAATTTGTATTCCTGTACTGTGTAGAATTTGAATCAAGACTTGATGGGGAAGAAGATGACCCAGCTGTACATTAAATTTTAGTTGTGTGCTAAAATAATAAGTGGCTCTCATTTGCTGTTTTGGAGACCAGGACAAAAATTCTGGTTTGGTATTTTTACCATGTTCCTTATAACAATGTAAGAAAAATGAAGTTGATGTTTTTATTACTTCTAGATGTGTATTTTTACTTTCAAGCCTGAGATTTTCTATGTGTTGCTTTTTTCTATTTGCTGCAGGAAAGAGAAGGGGAAAAAAAACCACTTTAACTAAAGCTTCAGTATTGCTTTTTTTTCCCTCCTATTTTCTTCAGTCCTACTTATTGTCCTTAATACATCTTTATAAAATGTTTCTACTGCCTCTTCTATGCAGTGTAGTCCAGCTCTCCACTTCCTGATTGCTAGCAATATCCAACAAAACTACAAACCAAACAAAAAACCCGAACAACCAACCCCCAGACCAAATGCAAACTGTTAAAAGAAACAAGCATCAAGTATATAGAGCTCTGAGGTCAAAGTAGCTTGAAAGAATTTTCTGTGAAAACTCTTGTTAAAATTAGATTTGGCGCTATTTTCAGAAAGGATAAATAATTTATTTTTGTCAGAACAAGTGAAGTTCTTACCCTTGCTGCTTTTATAGGAATTCAGTGTGCATTGCCATAGCCTACAAAACTGTTGAAGTCTGAGTAGCTGTTTATTTTGAGAACCAAGTAATTCTCACAGATGAAGTACATGACAAATCTACAGTTTCTTCCTGAAGCCTTGTGATAAACTTGGTTACTTTATTGGAGGACTGGAAATCATTCCTCTAAATCAGAAAACAAATGTCATGATGGCAATTGGAGGTTGCTGTTTACCTTCCTATTGGAAAAGTGTGGGCTCTGACTAATGTAGCTATTGGTTCTGGCTAAAAGGCATTTTAAAAAAACCCAAGCACTTCATGTGTTGCCAGTGAGCTGTGCTCTGTGCTCTTATAAGGGTGTTGCTGATACAGTGTGCTGACATTTGTGTGCTGGCAAAAAATTCAGTAGCAATGGTAGGCTCTTAGTAACCTTGTATTTTTGCTGTATCTGCTGGATAATTGGTTGTGGACAGGTGTTTTTAAGGACAGGAATAGATTTCTTGCAAACTTCTAAATTTCCATTAACACCACCCCCCCCACCCCACCCCCCCCAAAAAAATACTGCCAAGTTCCATTTGTGTTGTGTCCTTTTATAAGCCATTAAGTCATAGAAAAAATGTAAATGTTAAATTTGCTTTTAACTCCCTGCAAAAATCTTGAGGATTTTTTTCTGTTGTTTTCTTTGGATATCTAAGAAATGGTTTACTTCTGCTTGCTAGTGTTACAGTGGAGGCAGTGCAGTTCCTGACCTTCCATGTGGTTATATGTGGGTGGTTTTGGTTCATTTGGGATTTTTTTAAGATTTGTATTTATTGTTAAATTTATTTTCATGCAGTATGATGTTGGATGAACACTAAGTTCATAGCGGTGTTTTAGTGATCTGTCTGGTATGGCATAAAATGCTCTGCAAAACATCCAACAGGAAAACACTTGTTCAAATAGCACTGTCCACTTGAATTTTTATATACTGCAGTACTTCTTGTGTATTGTGGTCATCTAATAATAAATATAAGTTTCAGACTACTTTTTCCAGAGGATAATGTCTTCAAAATGCAAGGTTCTTTAAGAAAGATGTGGAGTTAAATAGCAGATTTCTGAAGAATAACAGACAGTATAGGCTGGATAGGGCAATATAAGTATTAAATATATGATTTAGCTTTATCAAAACTTCTCTTATTAATTTATGTCATTAAGGATCACTTTAATTACTTCAAAAACCATAGGCAGATCTTCAAGGAAACTATTAGTGGTTTGCTATTCCAGGACTTGGTGCCTCTGCATGAGTCACTGTGTGTACCAAATGGGATATGAATGACCTCTGGCTTAGTCTTCAGAATGATTGATGATGAGTACTTCACCTGTCTTCTAGACCAAAAGCATGCTGTTACTTCTGCTCTTTTTTAATTTAGAAAAGTTTTAGGCTTTCTTTTGCAGACCAAAATCCTAATGTAAGAAAAGTTACAGTATTTGCTTCCTGTAGATTTGGTCTCATCTCCTGTGTCTAGGGATGAGGTATCCAGTTAATTTGAGTACTGTCGCAGCATATATTCCCTTAAATCCCCACCACCACCTTGGAAGTCTTCTGCCACTGTAGTGAGCAATCATTATGTTACTTACTGCTGAGTAAGTATGCTATTGGAAGATAAATTGTCTTAAGTATAACTTCATGTCTTAGAACTTTTGATCCAAATCAGTCTTAACCACAGCTCCCATAATAGTGAAAAGCCTTATTATGGCCATCCATTTTGTTTTGTGTCCTAGTATGTTAGAGGGGTAGAAGGACTGCTTCAGCTTGCTTATTATGTTTTGAAGTCATGGAGATGTTCTTGACTGTGTATGGAAATGAGTCTAACAGTACGAGGAGAGCCAGAGGCTACTGAAACGTGGATATGAAGACAAACTATAATGGAAGCAAGCTAAATGAGTTAAATACGATCTCAGTGTGATTAGGGAAAAAGAATGAGGTGGGGTGCAGGGGCAGAAGCTGAAATAGGATAAAAAGACAAGTGAGAATGCTTGTAGCATAGGGAAGAAGGACCAGTCAGAATTAAGTTGTGTAGCAAATCCAAAGTCACTGTATCAATATTTGATGGTTAAGTTTGAGTAGCTGTTTATAGTCATGAACCTTGAAGCTTTGTTAAGAAAAAATCCATTTAGATTGGTTATGCGAGGTTAATTGCTAAAATACTTTCCCAAGAGGATGATTTTTTCCCTGAATGGTTGTAAAATTCCAAGAATTTTTTTACTTCTCTCCCCCCCTTCCTTCCCCCCCACTGGCTTGCTCCCCTAGTGCAGTGTCTGTTCAGATCACTGATGAAAATTTTGGAGCATGTATGAGATGTGTGCATCCTAGTGTTCTAAATGAATGTCCTAAACCAATTACAGAGTAACTGAGCAAATTGTGTTAACATGAAAAATGTTGATCTGTTAATGTGAAAGTGTATGAAATTACTTAACGTAGGGAAACTTATGCAACTTAGTAATGTGCTGTTGTGTGTTTGCCTTTTTTTTCTCCTGCAGATGCCCTCCTCGAACTTTTTTACCAGCACTGTGCAAAATTTTTCTTGATGAAAGTGCTCCAGACAATGTATTAGAAGTAACAGCTCGTGCCATAACATATTATCTGGATGTATCTGCTGAATGCACCCGAAGGATCGTGGGAGTAGATGGAGCTATCAAAGCACTTTGTAATCGTTTAGTAGTTGTTGAACTTAACAACAGAACGAGCAGAGATCTGGCTGAGCAGTGTGTGAAGGTGTGTGTACTGAAGATCCTTCTTCAATAAGGAAGGATCTGGAAAAGGAGCTGGAAAACTTGCTCTTGTTTCTGAAGACTTTCCTCATATTCTAATCCTGTTCATTTTATTAAAATGCAAAGCATAACCATACATGTCAGTGATGCTGCTTATCTTTATTGTCAGTCTGCTGCTCTTCAAAGCTGAAATTCCTTTAAAGAAGTATTGAAAAAGAAACAAAACAAATTAGAAGAAAGTTTTACTGTTTACATTGTGTGTCTAGAATGCTAAGTCTTAATTTTGTGCAAAAAAAAAGGGAATGAAGAATTGCTCCAGATACAGATAAATTACCTGCTATAAAAGAGGATCTGCTCTCTCTTCAGTAGCACTACACACAGCTCTTCTGCACCCTTGTGAAGTTTTCAGAAAAAAATTCAAGACCCTTGAAATATACTGTTCAAAGCATAACTCATGGCCATGTGATAGTTTATAGTTTAAGTCCTTGAATACCATGGCATCAGACTAGTAAATACATCAGACATGTATTTACTAGTTCTAGTCTACTCAAAAGTACATCACTGGAGGAGTGGAGTAATAGTACTCTTGGAAGTTTCAGAACTCTCAGTTGTGCGTTATCCAGAGACTAAATTCTTCCAGGAAAAGATACTGTTTCCCAGCTGTCTTATGAACGCCTGTTGTGACCATGCTGTTGGGGGATGTTCTTGTATTTGCCCCTGTATTTTTGAAGAAAACTGTAACTACTAGAGTAGTTGAGGCTTTGGCTCACTTCTGGGAAGTGGGGTGGGATTTTTGTTCTTCTGTTTCATTTTCTTACCAGTTTTGTAGATGGGTAAATAAATGACTTCTTATATATACTTCATTCTAATTAAATTTTATTTTGTCATAGGTGTTAGAATTAATCTGTACCCGTGAGTCAGGAGCCGTGTTTGAAGCTGGAGGGTTGAATTGTGTACTGACATTCATTCGTGACAGCGGACACCTTGTTCATAAAGATACTTTGCATTCAGCTATGGCTGTAGTATCCAGACTGTGTGGCAAGATGGAGCCTCAGGATTCTTCATTAGAGATCTGTGTGGAGTCGCTGTCTAGCTTATTAAAACATGAAGATCATCAGGTAATGTAATATGTAATAACATAAATTTGCAGCTCAATACACTGTGAATTTAACTTCCTTTATGTTTAATAGATAGAATGTTTAATATGTTTAATAGATAGAATGTTTAATATGTTTAATAGATAGAATGTTTAATATGTTTAATAGATGAATAGTTAGGGTTTTTTATATAGTCTTACCAACTATATGTTTACATAGTAGTTACATTNTGCAGCTCAATACACTGTGAATTTAACTTCCTTTATGTTTAATAGATAGAATGTTTAATATGTTTAATAGATAGAATGTTTAATATGTTTAATAGATAGAATGTTTAATATGTTTAATAGATAGAATGTTTAATATGTTTAATAGATAGAATGTTTAATATGTTTAATAGATGAATAGTTAGGGTTTTTTATATAGTCTTACCAACTATATGTTTACATAGTAGTTACATTTAGATATTATGATAGCTTCCTTAACAATTGTGATGAGAAGATAAAAATACTCTTAGTGTTTTGACTTAAAGTACTGTTGTGTGAATATGATCTTACTTGATCCCTGATAGCTTGATTGAAAAACATCCTGTACCTTTCATCAGTGTATTTCGAAATAGTTTCTGAAGTAGTTATTGTTGTATGACTGCACTTCTGTCACTATGAAATCTGAGCATAAATAAGAGACAAAAATAAATTGATTTTTTTTTTCCTTTTGCCAGACTAAGAGAAGCAATTAAAACTTCCACAATCAATGCTAAAATATTACAGTGGAAGCCATCTTAAGTGGCACTACTACTATAGATGAAGCACTACTTTTCTATTGCAGTTTTATTAGTTTGAGATGAAGTACTGCTTGTAAAATCTAGAAAACTAATTCTAAAGGAATTCTCTTCCTACTAGTAGAATCCTTTTGTGTATGTCATCCTAATGCTTTGCAATAGGCCTTTAGCCAAATTCCTGCTGTACCCTGCCCAGGTTTCTTGTCCATATCCTTCTCAGTCCCCATTTTGTTTCCACCTCTGTCCTCATTCCTTTGTCTATACCCCTTGGCCCCAGCCTGGTTTAAACAGCACATCATATAAACCTTTTTGCCTGTGAGCTTAAGTTTTAGGTTTTTTTTTGAAAGACCCAGTTGGCTGGGGGCTGTCACAGTAGCTGTTTCAGAATAAGCTACCATGGTTTTTAAACATTTCCTAGCTTTATTAATGCAATGCTTATCTCAGGCAGGCTAATCCTGAAATCTGTAGTATTTTAACTGTTTTCCAATTTATAATGTGCTTGAAAAAGGAATTGCTGGAGCTGTTGCAGTTCTGTATGAAAGTTCAAATTAAATTACTCTGTTAGCAGTTAAGCTTTAAGGTAAGCGTGCTTAAGACTGGGGTAACCCAGGCAATAACGAGTAAATCCCTGCCACTATCCTTGAGAAATATGGGTTTTGTGAAACAAGCCCCAGGTTTACAATGCATGTTGATGTGTATTATGGATTTAACCAGAAACTTGCTTTGTAGAGTTTTGTTGGTGCTGTGTTCTCCCCTCCTGTCTTTTTACACTGCTGGATTTGGTTACTTTTTGTGAGGGCTACCAGTTAGTAACATCACTTGAAGGAAAAGTTCAGACCAGGTGAATGAGGCCTCAAGAACTTATCTCTAAGTTGGTTGCTGGTTGGTTTTTCTTTTTTTGATATTCCTACTAAACTTGCCATTCGTGAGAAGAAATGTAAATGCCTTCCACAGTACTCTCTTGCTTTGTAAACTGATGCCACTAATGCAGTGTGTTAAATACACCGAGCCTCTGCTGTGTATTTCTGACAGAAGGCATGAGTAGCGACCATTACCAGTTAAAGAAAAAATGCCTTGCAAGAGAGTTCTGGTAAACCCAGAGTGTTTGGCATGCAGGGGCCATGCCAGAAGTTTAACATGTTTTGCATTTATTAATGACAAACTTTGTTTTTCAAGTTCTTACAAACTTAATGGAGATACAAGATTTTTAACTTCCTGATGCCTGGCTAAATCTCTAATCTTGTTCTGTGTGTTGATGAGCAACTGTCTTTAAGCCCTTGGTTTGTGATGGCTGACAATAATTTGGAAAATGGGCTGTGCTAGAAGTTGATGACTTTTTAAGGAGTAAGAAGTGTAGTAATTTAGATTTTAGTAAGGAATAGATATTGTGTTGGCTTTTATTTTGTGGGTTTTTTTAATTATTTCTTGACACTTGTCTGGTTTGCTACTGCAAGTCTATGAAGGCAAATATGCCTGAAGCAGCTCATCTTGATGTGCCTATGCAAACTTTGAAAAAGGGAGATACTTTCAGTGTATAGATGAGAGAGATGTTACAGGCAAAATCTCCCTTTCTTTTCAACACCGTTGTGAGAAGTTATATTTTTTTCCTGGGCAGCTGGCCAGCAGTGATTTTTATCTGGATTATTAAGAGGATCAACAGTAAGCCTTGTTTCTACAGTATCACTTCTGGTTCGTGGGGTTATTGTTTTGTTTTTTTCTTTAGTGACAAACCTAAATTTGGGAGTTTGTATTCTACTGTACTCTTTGTATTCTACTGTATACAGTAGAATACTCTTTGTATTCTACTGTACTCTTATTCTTGGGTCAGGTGCTCAGTGGGCAGTCTGCATTATCTTAGGGTAAAATCTGCTTTTCCCAGTTTGTCTTGTTTTTAGGCTTGGTCCAGGTAAAAAATTTCTTTTACTTAAGAGAAGCCATGTAGACCTTTAAATACAGCTTCAACAATGGACAATTGCTAGTAGGGATTATAGACAGTTGTGTTTCCTGTAAGAACAGCATGTATAACTAAAAAATTCCAAAAATGTGCTGCAGCATATATGAATTTGGCAATTTGATTATTGAGCATGTTTTTTCTAGATTGATTTGGGACTTAAGGAGATGTTCCTAATGCTGAACTGCAGTCAAAGAAAAATAGTTTCCTTGATTTTGGTGTATCATCAATAGAGAGAAGGGGTGAGGGGAACCCAACAGCCATACAGCCTTTCAGTGAGCAGTTCAGGGCATTGTTGGGTTCCAGCTCCATGTTTCTGGCTTAAAAAGCCGATCTTCTCTGTTCATTGACCTTGAGGGGAACTTGTGGAAATCAGGTCCTTCTATGTGTCCTGTGTTCTTAAATATCTCCTTAGCATCTTCTCATTTTAACTAACAGAACTTTTCATGATTTCTCTTGCACTTCTTTCTTAGGTTTCAGATGGAGCTCTGAGATGCTTTGCTTCATTAGCTGACAGATTCACACGGCGTGGAGTTGACCCTGCCCCATTAGCTAAGCATGGATTAACTGAGGAGTTGTTGTCTCGCATGGCGGCTGCTGGTGGAACAGCATCAGGACCATCTTCAGCTTGCAAACCAGGACGGAGTAGCACTGGAGCTCCAACTACAGCTGCAGACTCTAAATTAAGTAATCAGGTGTCAACTATTGTAAGCCTGTTGTCAACCCTGTGTAGAGGCTCTCCAGTAGTAACACATGTAAGAAATCCTTTTATGCTATGTCTTTTTGTTCTCATAGGGTTTTTCCCTTTGTGTACTTTAATATAGGCAAGACTTGTGTTGCTAGTTTGCATATCAGTACAGAAATTTTTAGGCTTTATTTTTATATGTATATGTACATATAGGTTATTTATAAAGAGGGGAACAAAGGAAACATTTCATATGGAAGTGAAACCCGATTCTGATAGTATTTTCTAAAGCCCTGTATATTTTTTATTGTTCAGACTTTTAATTATTTCCAGGATCTCCTAAGATCTGAACTTCCAGATTCTATAGAAAGTGCGTTGCAGGGTGATGAGAGATGTGTACTGGATACCATGCGGTTAGTAGATCTTCTTTTGGTGCTACTGTTCGAAGGGAGAAAAGCCCTGCCAAAATCCAGTGCTGGATCTACAGGCAGAATCCCAGGGTTGCGAAGACTGGATAGTTCTGGGGAACGTTCTCATCGGCAGCTGATAGATTGCATCCGCAGTAAGGATACTGATGCACTAATAGATGCTATTGACACAGGAGGTAAGCAAAAATATACTCTGAAAAAGAAAATGAGATAAAGTATCTTTTTATAATCTATGGTGTCATAAGAAATGCTTAGGTAGTGCCTTGAAAATTTTTTGTACTTACTTTGTCAAATACACAACAGGTCTTGTTAGTAGTAATTCCTATGCTCCTTTTTTTAATTGCAATTAAGAGCATATATGCTTCTCTAGAATTATTGAGGATGTTGTTGTTTTAAGACCTGGTGTTTATTTAAAGAATATTGATGAAGTTTAACTTATAATTCTGTGAGCTTTAACTATTTTTATTTCATTGCATCTTTCAGCTTTTGAAGTAAACTTTATGGATGATGTAGGACAAACTCTTTTAAACTGGGCCTCAGCTTTTGGAACTCAGGAAATGGTAAGTTTTACAGAATCTTAAAGACTTTACGTAAGGAAAATGAAAAAAACCTAATTCTGTTTTTCTTGTTTAACAGGTAGAATTTCTCTGTGAAAGGGGTGCTGATGTAAACAGAGGTCAGAGGTCATCCTCATTACATTATGCAGCATGTTTTGGAAGACCTCAGGTAGCAAAGGTATGAATTAAACTGACACTTAGCCTTATGCTGGTTTTTGGTTTGTTCTGTGCACAATGTCTTCAAAGTAGTATGTCTGATGTGCGCACTGTCAAATACTTACGTGTTCTTTACAGTGCTCATGAAAAAACAGTTTGTTTTCGTCATGACAGGGCAGTGACGTGAATACAAATTGTATAATTAGCTCTACAGATATAAATCACAGAATCCTAAGGGTTGGAAGGGACCTCGAAAGATCATCTAGTCCAACCCCCCTGTGAGAGCAGGGTAACCTAAATTACATCACACAGGAACTTGTCCAGGCAAGCTTTGAATATCTCCAACGTAGGAGACTCCCCAACCCTCCTGAGCAACCTGTTCCAGTGCTCTGTCACTCTCACAGTAAAGAAGTTTTTCCTGATGTTCACATGGAACCTCCTATGCTCCAGTTTACACCCATTGCCCCTTGTCCTATCACTGGACATCACTGAAAAGAACCCAGCTCCATCATCTTGACACTCACCCTTTGCATATTTGTAAACATTGATGAGGTCACCCTTCAGTCTCCTCTTCTCCAAGCTAAAGAGACCCAGCTCACTCAGCCTACCCTCATAAAGGGAGACATTCCGCTCCCTTAACAAAAAGCACGTAATGTCCTAAATTTTTACAGCCATGAGAAGAGTGTAGGAAAAGTATATGAAAAATATCTCTACTACTTTGACAGGAAGAATCTTATTTTTTTACTTTTTATATATATATATATATATGTATGTATGTATTTAAAAATATTTGTTTCCAGACTCTGTTAAGACATGGTGCAAATCCTGATTTGAGAGATGAGGATGGGAAAACTCCGTTAGACAAAGCTCGTGAAAGGGGACACAGTGAAGTAGTAGCTATTCTTCAGTCTCCAGGTGAGTGCAGTTTTTAATTTCATGTCCTTGCTAAGTAGAAATGTTTATATATAGTTACTCAATTATTAGAATTTTACTCTATTAAGATTAATAAATATGTATATAAATCAACATGTAAATATATATGTAAAATAAATATAAAAAATTAATATCTATATATATATCTCGACTAACATTCCTTCAACTGCAAAGTGTATATAAAACCAAAATATTTCAGATGTTCTAAAGGGATAGGGATTACTGAAGACACTGGTAGCTGGCCACAGGCACTGTTTTCTGCCAGTGGTCCTGCTCCTCAGTTGTGGAATGGGACGAGACTGGGGTTTTTTGCTGTGTGTTCAGAGGATGTCAGCCTTGGTAGCCTCTCTGGCATCCTTTCTTTCTATATGGGAACTGCACTTTACCTGTTTGTGAGACTTTTGTAGAGCTGGAGCTGCAGGTGGTTATGTGTTCATATTTAGTTCCTTTAAGGACTTTGACTTTCTCCTACAAGTGGTCTTTGGTAATGATACTTGAAAAAAATGTTTGATAATGAGTCTTGCAGGCGTAAATTTTCTGGTTTTAGAGAAGCATTTTTCATTCAGGTAGATGTTAGTAAAAAAACCTCTTAGATTTATTTGAAGGGGTTGTTTTTATTTGGTTTCTCGGGTTTTGCCATTGAACAGTTTTGGGAAAAAAAATTTTCCAGGAGACTGGATGTGTCCTGTTAACAAAGGTGATGAGAAGAAAAAGAAAGATGCAAACAAAGATGAGGAAGAATGTAATGAACCTAAAGGAGATCCAGAAATGGCACCCATATACTTGAAAAGATTATTGCCTGTGTTTGCACAAACATTTCAACAAACTATGTTGCCTTCAATAAGGTAATGTCATGGTAGACAATTTCCCTGCATATTTTGAATTTTTTAATATGTTCTGTTAAAAAAAGCCAAGACTTTGTTTTTCATTAAAAATTGCAACATGGTTTTGAATAGAACTTGTGGTTTGAAAGGTGGTTTAAGTCTGATTTTTACTTGATATTTTAAGTAGGTGTTTTTTTTGTGGTGAAATGATATCTTGGAAAAAAATATGGTTGGTGAGTCAGAAGTGGGAGAGCAAAGTATGGTCTTGACTATAGTAGAATGATGAGAGAACACTATGTTCCTGTAGTAGTACCCTGTATAGAAGGTGTATTTGGTTACAGCTGTTTGTAGCCATTGTAATGAAAGTACTAATTTGCAAGAGGTGAACTGATAAGGTGGTATCAAGATACAATTTTGCAATGAATTTAAGACTGGAAAAAGCTATTTTAGAAGGTTTTAGAAGACTTCTTAACAGCTTAAGTGTTAATCAACTGGAGAAGATGCGTCTTACTGAGAGAATGAAAAGAATGTAATCTAATTTAATACTTAAAAAGCAATACTGAGGGTGGATAATGGTTGTGATAAATTGCTTCTGACCATACCCTCTCAGCCTTTTACACTATGAATTTAACAGTTGCTTAATCTTTTTTATTTATGTTCCCAGTGTTTATAGGTACTTTGGGGGGAGAAAATAGAAGATAATAAAGGGACTCTGATGGAGAGAAACTCTACGTGAGCTAAGGATAGGGAGCTTAAACTAGGTCATTTCAAATGAAGGAAGTAAGAAACTGTTAATCTGTGCACTATTAACTGTTGTTGCAGATTGTGGAAAGAAGTAGTTGGCTTTCTGTATTTTAAAGTTTTCTTTGTTAATTGGGTAAATAATGTTTTTAAAACTCAGTCAAATAAAAATTCAGCTTTAGCTATAATTTGGATTGGCTTCCAAATTAATTGTGGTACGGAAAGCTATATGATCTAATAGTAATTTCAGATGTTACAGCCATAGGGATCTTGCCAAAATGTGGGAAGTATGTGACAGAAATGGAGGGCTGGCTACTGGGGAGGAAAGATGGAGTGTTTAGAAGTGAAGTGCCATCACTGAGAGTGGATAGAAACAGAATGTATAATAGGTTTACTTGGAGAAGGGTTTAAGAGAGAAAAATACATAAGACTCCTAATACTGTATAATCAAGAAAGTTGAGTAGGTGAATTATTCTTAGAGATAATCTAGGACTTAACAATAACCAATTTTTGGTTTCAGTAACAAGATCTGAAACTCTAAAAAGAAGTACTGTTTTGAGAGCATGCATAAATGTAGTGCAAAAGCAGTTTTATCTTGAACTGTTTTGTTGTTTTGATTGCTGCTTGCTTTAACTTTGTAAGAATCTTTTTTCTTTTTCTTTTTTCCTTTCCCACCTATGATCTCTTTTTAAAGGAAAGCAAGTCTTGCCCTCATTAGAAAAATGATACATTTTTGCTCTGAGGCATTGCTAAAAGAGGTTTGTGACTCTGATGCTGGCCACAATCTGCCCACGATACTGGTTGAGATAACAGCTACAGTTCTTGATCAAGAGGTAGGAAGAAGGAAAATGTCCTTGTATGTAACCAGTGCAGAAAAGGGGGTTATACTCATTGATTCCACACACTTGTTAATAGCTAACATTAAAGTGTTCATAGCACCCATCTGTGACAATATGTGAAGTTAAGCATGTAAAATTATTTTTAGGTAAGGAGATCCTCTCTTATTTTCTTTCTATCCAATGTATTACAGGACGATGATGATGGCCATTTGCTAGCCTTGCAAATCATAAGGGATTTGGTGGATAAAGGTGGTGATCTCTTTCTAGACCAACTGGCTAGACTTGGTGTAATTAGTAAAGTGTCAACTTTGGCGGGGCCATCATCTGATGATGAAAACGAAGAGGAGTCTAAGCCTGAGAAGGTAAATACAGAATTGATAGCTTTATTTGTTCCTGTGAAGACAACTCTTCTAGTACAGTTTTCACTGTTAAGAAAATGTCTAGGGCAGGGGAGTTATGTTATTACATTAATGCTTATTGTATGCCACTAGTTTTAATTGTTTCTGTTTTTGTTTTCTGTAACTTCCTTTTTCATTAGCACATTATTATCTGCTGAGTTTTCCTACTGTTAAGTATTTGTGGTCAAGTTGATCAACACCTGTTTTTTCTCTAGTGTTTTGAAAATGACTGAAGAGCAAAATGAGGCCTTTCTGCACAAAGGGTCATCTCTTTTAGCATATGTGCATCAAATAATTGCAGATGTTTCAGACATTGTTATTGAATATATCAGATATTTAAGAAAGGAATTTTCTTCATAATGAAAACCTTAAATGCATATTTACCAGTTTCCAGCAGTCCTATTACTGACCACTCAGATGAACTGAATGGATAGCAGACTACTTCTGTTATCATTCAGTTAAGGTTTATAGTGAACTCTTAAGTATATAGTTAAGCTTTTTACTGTTGGTTTTGGGTAGCTTGGGTGTTTTTGGTGTTGGTGGTTTTTTTTTATTATTATATAAAATAAGTAGATGATAATTTAGTGTTTGAATGTTTAAAAGCTGTCTGGATGTGCTCTGGGGCAACTGCCTCTAGGTGGCCCTGCCTGAGCAGAGGTTTGGACTAGATGGCTTCTGTAAGCCTCTGCCAACCTCAACCATTTTTGATTCTTTCTCACAGTACAAGTTTTGAATAGAGGTGGATGTCTGACTTAGTAGGCTGTTGCTGTTATTGAATAAATAAGTATGTAACTGAAAGGAAACTTCTAAAAAATATTGTATCTTTAAAATTATTCTTTCATAGAATAAATTTTACCAACAGAAGGATAGTTCCTGTGCTTTTGGTTAGAGTCCTTTTTAGCCTCAAGCCTTTATAAAATGCCTATTTTGTGTGTTACTTTTTGTTGTGGTTTTTGGTTTTGTTCTTTTTAATGGGTCAGGTGGGTTGGGTTTTTGTTTTGGTTGGTTTTTTGCTTGTTCAGGTGTTTGTTTTGTTTTGTTTTTCTTTTGTTTAATACAATTTTATTACAGGAGGATGAACCACAGGAGGATGCAAAAGAACTGCAACAGGGTAAACCCTATCACTGGAGAGACTGGTCAATCATTAGGGGAAGGGACTGCCTGTATATCTGGAGTGATGCTGCAGCCCTGGAACTGTCTAATGGTAGTAATGGATGGTTCAGGTTTATTTTGGATGGAAAACTGGCCACAATGTATTCCAGTGGCAGCCCTGAAGGAGGATCTGATAGTTCAGGTAGTGTCTTTGCAATTCAAGTCCAAGTTAAGTTTTGAGACTGTTACACTTGTTTATATAATTTCATTGGAGCTGTTTTGTTTTGCAGGAATTGGCTTACTAAATAGTAAAGGATGTAAACAGGTGGAAGGTGGTCAGTTAATTGTGATGCTTTTTATCAGATAGCATGTGATCATAACTTGACTTCCTTGGTGAATTGTGTTAAGCAAACATCTTGCCAGTAAAAGTGTATTAACTTCGTTGTGTTTTGATCTTCTCCATGCATACTTAATTTTTTCACCCCAGTCATTAAAAGCACTTTGTAGTGGCCGTCCCAGGAAAAGCAGGTTGAAATGGTGATTTTTGTTTGCTTCTAGCTAGAAGAATGAAATTGCATGTGTTTGAAGACAAAGTAATGGAAAGTTTCTCATTGAGATTGGGAAACAAATTACAGTGTCTTAATTGTTTGTTGGAGAGAGGATAAGGGAACAGACCTTATGCACTGGCAATGTACAGGTGGTTTTAATTTTTTCTGTACAGAATACAGAACTTGTTCTGAATGCGGAAACAACCCTCCTGTATTGTTTTTCCTTTTTGCAACAGTTCATGCATTTATGAACCTGCAGACATAAAATGCTTTGCAATATTATTATGTTTTCAACAAGCCATTGAATGAAATAACAGAACATATTATGATTCAGGATAGAAATGAAATGCTAATGACTTTATCCATTAATTTTTTGGTCATAAAGACAAAATGTGATACAGTGTGGTTTTAGATTATAACACAGCTGGAAACCACTTCTGGTATTTTTTTCTAGATTTATTTTTGATCAGAAAATTTATCATTGCATTCTTTTTAACCAGGCTAATACTTTAGAAGTTAAACAATTTCTGTGATAAGATACTTGCTTATCACATGTTTGAATTTGAAGATCCATGAGATTAATCTCTTAAAGGCTCATAGGCCCTACATGCCAATTCTGCTTTCTTCTTTCTACATGATGTGGAAGGGGGATGGCGCTCTACTATTTCTTTACAACATGAGTGGAAGGGGCACAGTTCAGATGGAGCTGGAGTGAAGAGAACCTGAAAGTCAGACTGAGAATTTAAAATGATGCATCTTTTCATATCAATCTTCTTAAAAAGATTGAATAAATCCCAGGTTTTTGAAGAAGATAAATAGCATAGATATTATGGAAGGAAAATGAGCTAACTAAGATTAAATGAGGCTTCTTCCAGCTTTTTGTCAAGTAGCTATCTACTAAGAGTGCTGATATTGCAGTGTAATTTGCCTGAACTTTTAACCATTAGCTCTAAGTGTATGCAGCAGCCTCTTTACTAAAGAGATAAGAAGCTAGTATTTAGTAACTAAAATTACTACCATACAGTATAGACTCAGAATAGTATCTTACAGTCCTGAACTCTACCATATGTTCTGATGTACTAAATCATTACTGACTGATCTCATGGTATACTTTTCAGTAATTTCACACTGGCAAGAATATAGAGGATTGAGTAATGGAATTTGTTAGTGTGTATTGCATGATCAAAGTTGTGGTGGGAGGGGGAAATATAGATCCTGTGAACGTTTTTTGAAGGTCCGTACTCACCCCTCTCCACTAGCTTAATCCTTGTTTTGTTTGACTTTTTAGAAAAGATGAAAGTTCAATGCAAAACTTGAAATTTAATGGTAATTGTGAAGCTTTAAGTGAGTTCCAAAAATCTGTCTAAGGGAACCCAAAATTATTCTCTGTCATGTGTAATCCTCTCACTTTCAGTGCAGTGTGCTATATGATAAGTCTGTTACAATGTAGTTACATACATCTGGAAGAATTCCATTAATTTTACACATAAAATTATACAATTCTTTTTATAAACCTCTCTAGATGTTATAAATTTTAAGCAATAATGAACTTTATGCCTCAGGAGTGCATATGTATTTTTGTATAAAGATTATTAATTTTTTGTTTCAAAACAATAAAAATGACACATTTTAAAACCTAGAGCATAAGTCATGGCAGCAAAAGGAAAACAGCAATTTTGCAAGTGCATGGACTATAAAAGTTGTATTTATTAAATCAGTATGCTGCAAGGTAAAGTTACTTGTGAACCTTGAAGTTGGATGTAATCTTTAATGAGGTTATTGCATTTTTATTTTGACTGGCATTTTTATTTTTTAAATTATGAACTTGTCAGATTTTCTGGAATTGTGCTAATTAACGTTTCCAGTGTGGTGTCCAGCTTTTTTAATGACTCCAAAATATAATCTAATAAAAATGGACGTAGTTGTTTGGAATCATTTCAACTAGGCTAGATTAACCTAGGTATCTTTTTCATCTGTTAAATATCTCCATATAAATATGAAGTCCTAATCAAGTCTTGTGTGATGCCATTAAATTAGTATTTTTTTAATGTCATGTTTTCTTCAGAAGTATAGAAGTCCCTAAAATTTCTGTCCTGAAGAAGGAATAGGAACATCTACATTAATGTCACTGTATTAAGTAGTGTGGCTGTGGATTTCTTTCTCTGAGGTGAATTTAGAGGTTCTACAAAGGAGATGAAGAAAAGTTTTCAGTATAATTTATAAAAAAAAATATTCTTGTTGCCTCTGTGACATTTAATCTGAGCAAACAGCTGTTGGCTCAAATTTACTTTTGTCAGATGACTTTCTTAAATATATTTTTTTGCTTGGCTTTTATGTCTTCAACATCTTTTGTCCACCTGCTTTAAGCTGTTAAGTTGATTGCTGTTTTCCTCTTGGAGGATTCATTTAATGTCCTAGTCCTAAAAACACTCTTTTGAGAGCAGTTCATGCTGGCCATAAAAAGATAAGTTATTTTTGGCAAGACCAAAAGCTTGTAACATATTTCTTTGATCTTCCCATTGTAATTGTGGAGATGATTTAATACATCTGTCAATAGCACCATTGATAAAGAATTGTGTTGTCCGCTTTGATGCCATCATGGAATGAATCACTACTGAAGCAGAGAAATATACTGGGAAGAAATTTAGAACACTTTTAAGACCCTTAATTTCAAACTTAATTTTGCATTGAATGTACTCAGTTATTTTGCTCTTGCAATTGGGGAAAAAAAAATTTGAGAGATACAATGTTTGAAACAATTGTGGGAAGAAAAAATATGTGTTTTTTTTTTTTAAATAGAAAGTAGGAGTGAGTTCCTCGAGAAGCTGCAGAGAGCTCGAAGCCAAGTAAAACCATCTACCACAAGCCAGCCAATTTTATCGGCACCAGGGCCAACTAAACTCACTGTAGGAAACTGGTCACTCACCTGTTTAAAGGAGGGAGAAATTGCTATTCACAATTCCGATGGTCAGCAAGCTACCATCCTGAAGGAAGATCTGCCAGGCTTTGTGTTTGAATCTAACAGAGGAACAAAGCATTCTTTTACAGCTGAAACCTCTTTGGGTAAGTATGTAGGTATGTGTTATGTGCAGGTAGGAGCAAATGTAAATGAGAGATTTTTCTGTTTGTTGCTTTTCATAGCAGTGAGAAATCTGTGACTTTTCTGAAAATACATTGCAGGGTCAGAATTTGTAACGGGCTGGACAGGCAAAAGAGGAAGAAAACTGAAATCAAAACTGGAGAAGACAAAGCAAAAGGTTGGTGAGCACCTGTGAATTTTATACTTAAAATTTGAGTTTGTTTTGTTTTATAATATACTTACAGAGTTGTAGTTTTTTCATAGAGGATTAGAATCTTGGATTTCAGTTGGGTAAACTTTTGTGCTAAGCTTGAAGGGGAAAGCTTCACTTGTAAGAAAGCACTTCTGCAGGTGCTTTTATCCAACAGTTTTAGCAAACTTTGTGCTATCCTAGAGAAAAAAACAAGTTTTCTTTAAAAAATGTAAGGAAATCCAATCCTTCAGACCCATAGTTTCATAAAAGAAAAAGCTACAGAATTATACAAAAAAAGATGTTATGAAAAGAGAAGATATTATGATCAGTACTGCAGTTGTATCAGAGGCATATGTTACTTCTGTTCACTACATTTAGATACTAATTTTAGACTGGATATTGTGACAGATAAGGAGATGGAAGTGAAAAGTCTCTATTGTGAAAGTTGTGCTGGTGAATCCAAATGTGTAAATGCCCTGATTTTAGGCTTCTCTAAAATTACATCCACCCCCCCCACCCCCACCCCCCCCTTTTTTTTTTTCTTTTTTTACCTCCTAATGGAGGGTGGGGGAAAAATGAGAAATCAAATATTGAGCTTTTTACAAAAAACACAAAATATAACATATATGTTCTGTGGCCAGCTGATGCCAAGGGCTCAAGCTAATCTGAAGTCTTGACCTCTCTTGCAGTTGCAGTTTCTAACAGTGTAGCTGATACGTTCTGTACCAAAAATCTGTATCATGTAAGGACGCTTATATCTGAGGAAATGTGAAATTAAATTGAAAATTAAAATACTGCATGAATGAGGATAGGTGGAATGATAAAAGGAAGGCAGTGTGCTTTTGTACCTGATATTGCAATGTGTAGCTCAGAAGCTTGTGAAATGTATTGTTGTATATATGCTGATAATGAAAAGGAAAGATTTTTGGAGAAATTTCTTATGAGCAAGATGTTGTTTAATAAGAACTTATTCTATCTGATCTGTATCTTGTGTGATCCATGCTTTATAGGAAAAGTAATTCTTAGTGTAAGGTCACATAAGGACTTTTTGTGTGACTTGGTTTAAGGAATGTGAATAGAGCATTGAGAAATCATATAAAACCCCCTTAGTCTTTCCTCTAAAATGACTAGCAGATCCATGATAGAGTTCTAGTGAAACAGATTTACAGATTGAGTCCCATCTTTTATCTTCGTGCTGTAGTTTAATATATGCTTGTAAGCTTAATTTCCGTAAGTTTCAGTAAGATTCCATGTATTTGTATGTACTTTCAGCCTTTCACAACTTTTGCCTTTCATGATGTATGATAGATTTCAGTTTTTCCCTGTTTATTTTATCTGTCATGGACTTCTTTATAAAAGATGGCTGTGTTTCTAGTATTTTGGAGAATAACAGTAGTCTCATTACAGTAAGGTATGACTTCTGATAATCAGAATCCGTTTTCTAGGTACGCACTATGGCAAGGGATTTGTATGATGATCATTTTAAAGCTGTTGAAAGCATGCCTCGTGGGGTAGTTGTAACACTGAGGAACATAGCAACACAGTTAGAATCTGCATGGGAACTTCACACGAACAGACACGTAAGTACCTCCTTTAATTTATAATGTGTGATGTCGGTGGAAATCACATAATGATGTTTAAATCCGTCTGTCATGATACAAAGGAAAGAAAGTCACTATATATCTGCCTGAAATATGGGGGAGTTTAATGCATGTATATCCTAGTTTTGTGCTTTAGTGGGATGCTGTTTTTCAAATGAAGCAATTGGAAATACTGTTACATTGTTTCACCATAATTGTCTTTTTGTCTTCCAGTGTATTGAGGGAGAAAATACTTGGAGAGATTTAATGAAGACTGCTTTGGAAGACTTAATTGTGTTATTGAAGGATGAGAATACTATTTCTCCATATGAAATGTGCAGTAGTGGCTTAGTTCAGTCATTGCTCACAGTTTTAAATAATGTGAGTTTATAGAACATAAGTTTCTAAAAATAAATAAATAAATAACATAGGAATGTGCCTTACTTTAGAAAACCTATTATAAACAATGGCTATTTCCTGTCTTGATGAAAATCAGGCAGACTTGCTCCAGTTAGTGGTCTACCTGTTGAATATATGCTATCACAATAGATTAGTTTGAATAAGCTGTTAAAAATCTTAACACTGGTCAGTTCTCATGGGCTGATATAATTTAGCTTTTCACATGCAGATTTTAAACAGGAAATTCCAGGAGACTGAAGGGATATTTTCGCCAGTGTGAAGAATTAATATATTGCTTTGTATTAAAAGTAACATCTATTTTATTTCTTTTTCCTCTTAGAATGTTGATTTAGATGTGAAGCAAGACTGTAGCCAACTGGTAGAGAGAATAAATGTTTTCAAAACAGCATTCAGTGAAAATGAAGACGATGAAAGGTAAAAGCAAAGCAAAACAAAACCCTTCACATCTGTGAAGCAGTATGGTATGATTAAAATAGCTTAAAGACAAAAAAACCCCTGTTCTTTCACTTTCAATTCGTCTATCTCTGGAAAAGAAAATTGGACTGAAAGATACCATCTGCTATTAAGTAGCAATTGAAAATTTTACTGAACTACTGCTATCCATAGGAGTCAACTGTACTGAATATACCTCTGTTGACAGATAGAAAGGTATCTTGTTCATCACTGTGCAGATTAATGTTTTTCTCACTGTGCTGTAGCCCTGTGACTAGAACAGATGATACCAGTAGAAGTAGCATGGCAGGATGCTTGCTACACCTGGACACTATTCCCTGAGATAGTGAAGGATTTTTTTTCTGTTTGTTGTGTGGTAATATGGTAATTGTTCATTTTCACAGTCGTCCAGCAGTTGCATTAATTCGGAAGTTGATAGCAGTGTTAGAATCTATCGAACGTCTACCTCTCCACTTGTATGATACACCAGGATCTACATATAATCTTCAGGTAAATGAAGTCTGTATGAAGTACATCTTGTAAAAGTGGGTAAATTTGGGTAAAGAATGACAAACTTTTTAGCATCTGTTTCCTCTAAACACTTAACCTAAAGGTGCCACTTTTACACTGTAGAGTGAAAGTAAATTTTGATAGAAGAGATAATGTTTGTTCTTTCTTTTGCCTTCAAGCATTATTCGCTCTGTATGGGAATATGCCCCTATTAAGCATGAACAAGCATATTTTTGAAGATGATTCTAAGACGTGTTTATTTGTGATGACTAGTGGTGGGCTATAATCATTTAAAAGGGTCCCTTCTAGGTCAGTGTGATTTTTGGTAATACAAGACACCTGCAGGATTAGCAACTTTTTAAAAAGGAAAGCTGCAGTTTGGCAAAAAAGAGTACTTGGTTTTATCCAGTTCAAGTCTTAATTTTCTGTATTTGGAAATCATACTTCAGGATTTTGCAAGATGGCAGTGAAATTTCAGTATTTCTGTTTTGATGCTACATTATTAGCAAATAGTTGCATAAAGTTGCAAAAATACTTCTGCTACTGAATATTTTGAAAAGAGCATTTTCAGTTTTTATATTATTGTAGTTGCTAGTCTACAAGATTTGGAAAGAAAAGCAATGAAAACACACGAAGAGTGAGAAAATATTAGTGTGTACATAGACTGTTATATTAAAGAATTGTTTGGTTAATTGAAAAAATGGAGCACCGGGAAATTACTTTTTAAAGCATTAAATTAGAATATGGTTTTTGTACTTGCACAATAAAAATACTTGATACAGCACTGAAACTGTTATAGTGAAATATATTGCTTTTCTTAAAATTACAAAACCAAGTCAGAAAAGCCAATGTTAATGTTGAGCTGCCTTTCAGATATTAACACGGCGCTTGAGGTTTCGCTTGGAACGTTCCTCGGGGGAGACATCTTTAATAGATAGAACTGGTAGAATGCTAAAGATGGAGCCACTGGCAACTGTTGAGTCTCTAGAACAGTATCTCCTGAAAATGGTGAGTAACATACCACACAGAGTTCATAAGGAATGGCTGTGTTCTGAATTTATAATATTTGATTTCTTTTTATTCATACGTAGGTAGCAAAGCAATGGTACGACTTTGATAGGGCTTCATTTGTTTTTGTACGAAAACTCCGTGAAGGCCAAACATTTGTGTTCAGGCATCAACATGACTTTGATGAAAACGGAATTATTTACTGGATTGGAACAAATGCAAAGTGAGTTCCTTCAAAGCTAGACGTTTCGAAGTTGGACACAATGAACCGTGATCTATGGGTGGGGTGCAAAGAGAGAATTCATAATGAAATGTACAGTTTTTCTAGGTATGGGAGGTATCTTTAATTTTACTGTGGATCAATAGAATTATGTTTATTTTTGCACTATCTAACTAATAGAAAAATATGAAACTCTGAAGTTGTGTTGAGATTTGTTTGTATGCTTACAAATGAAGGGGTGGGGAAGTTTGGTCTTTGTTTTTGTTTGCCATGGTTGTTGTTGGTTTATGTTTTCTGTTGTTCTAATTTTTTAAAACCACTGTAGTCATGTGATGTAACAAACTCACCTGTAATATGTAATTTACAGTAAATGTCAAATGTTACTATGTTTGGGTTTTTTTAATGTAAATAACAATTGAACAGTACATTTTTCTTTTTAATATAGAACTGCATATGAGTGGGTAAATCCAGCAGCCTATGGGTTAGTAGTGGTTACGTCCTCAGAAGGAAGAAATCTGCCTTATGGCCGCTTAGAAGACATCCTAAGCCGTGACAGTTCAGCTCTCAATTGTCATACAAATGATGATAAGAATGCTTGGTTTGCCATAGATCTTGGCCTTTGGGTTATTCCATCAGCTTACACATTACGCCATGCTCGAGGTTATGGACGATCTGCTCTCAGAAATTGGGTTTTCCAGGTATCTAAGGATGGACAGAACTGGACTACTTTATATACGCATGTTGATGACTGTAGTCTGAACGAACCAGGGTATGTCAGTGTATTTTATAATTTCTTATAAAACTGAGCTCAGAAAAAACATACTTTGATGTAGACTAATTTAATGTGTTCTGTAGGTGTAATAATGTAACTATATAAAGGAATGGCAGGTGATCTAAGTTATCAAGGATTGGCTGGAAAGTGTTTCATAAGGTTCCTATGGTTCACCTAATGGAATTTATGCTTTTCTGTCACTATAAATTTTGCATTTGATGTTTTTCTGAGATAGCATTTATACCAGCACTCAACCAGAGTTTGTCCCTGGTGTTAGTAGGTTTAATGTACTTTGTGTTCTTGACAGTTTTCTGGTTTTATCCATACATGATCATCATTATGGTTTTGTTTGCTTTTGTACTAAAGGGTTTTTTATTTCATCTTTTTTTCCCTTTTTTTTTCGCCCCCCCCCGATAAATGTAAAGGTCTACAGCAACATGGCCTTTAGATCCTCCAAAAGATGAGAAACAAGGTTGGAGGCATGTTAGAATAAAACAGATGGGCAAGAATGCCAGTGGGCAAACACACTACCTCTCCTTGTCTGGATTTGAACTTTATGGCACTGTGAATGGAGTATGTGAAGATCAGCTGGGTAAGAAAAAGAATGTGTACGTCCTATTTATGTTCTCTTAAAATGCTAATGAGCATACAATATAAAAATCAGTGTGAAAAAGCTGGTTAACTTTCGCAGTGGAACTTGGCTTAGAAACGGGCTAAAAATTACTCCCCATTCAGTACTTTTAAGTCATTTCATCTCTTTACGTTTCTTGCAGGAAAAGCTGCTAAAGAAGCTGAAGCAAATCTGAGAAGGCAGAGACGTCTCGTCCGTTCTCAGGTGTTGAAATATATGGTTCCAGGAGCTCGTGTGATCAGAGGAATTGACTGGAAATGGAGAGATCAGGATGGAAGCCCACAGGGTGAAGGCACTGTTACAGGAGAATTGCACAATGGTGAGCACAAATTGTCTGAATTTGTAAATGCCTGTAGCATAATTAGTTCACGTGGAATAGAGTAGCACTGTGAAGTACTTCCTTTGTAGTATCTTGAAGTTGAATATTTTGGGGAGAAGGAACTCAAATGCTACAACTGTTGTGGTCCATTTGTGAAATTCCTTTTTAATGCATGAAAAAAATTTGTTGCTGTAAGTGAAAGTTTTGTAAGGCATTACTTGATTAAAATACCAAATTGTTATATAGACAGTGTTATAAAGAAGAAAAAGTATGTGAAAGAAATTGCTGTAAACTTATTTAAGCTTTGGGCCTGCAAAATCTATAATTGCCATCTTCATTCCTTCTAGCTTAGCATTTTTCTTGACTTTTGTTGTATCCTGTACCTTTCCTACTTTGCTAGCTTCATTGGGATCATGTAGCTACTTTTCTTAAAGAAAAGCATGAAAAGTAACTAAGGAGCAAAACAAAAACCTGCATTAGGCATGGAAGTAAGTGCTCAGGAAGATAAGATACTAAGGAGGCTCCAGAAGAGGTGATGATTTTGTCTGCTGAACATGCTTTCCATCTTTTTCCCCCTTCTCCCTCTGTTTAGGGGTATCTAAAACTTAACTTTGTTTCTGAAGCATCTTCAGCCACATTTAAGCTCATTCTTAGCCAGATTTAAAAAATTCTTCTAGTTTGCTGGGTTGTCAGCTTGCAAAGATGGAGAAATGTCCAAAGTACAATGTCTTCAAATGTTTTGAAACTCTGAATCTTATTTAAGCTGTTCAGGCTGGCTTGTAGGGAATTCTTCCATCATCTCTATATTGTTCTTATCAGATGCAACAGTATCCATAGCTACATTCTCACTTTGAAGACTTTAGGTATTATTGGTGAGTAGTATTCTACTAAATCAGTGTTTTCATTCCTATGTTCCAGTGAAGCTTTCCCTTTTAAGCATAGTTGAAATTGAGGTTCGTTTATCAATGATAAATGGTGATGCCAGACAATGTGAAACACATTAGCAGACTCTTATTCCTACCACAGTTGTCTTTTAAATAGAACTTTGAAAATAGTATCCCATTGACCTTTTTGTTATTATTTATAAGTTTAGACAAATCTTGAGTTGTTCTAGGGCTATAATAATGAAGTAGCAATTCTCCAAGTGCATAGGTATTAAAAAGTTATGCAGATTTAAAATTGTTTGTAATTAATAATTTAGGAAAAGGAACTGTACGTAACAAGAATAGTTAATTAGTTATGCTTTTACAAAATACCCTGTCCAGATATTCATAAAGGGGGAAAATGATACTGTAACTGCAGTATGAAGCCACTTCTTTATTTTTTTTAATAAGCAAGGCAGATAAACTATAGAAAGGAAAAATCTCAGACTTGCTTCACAACTTTCAAGGCTTAGTGACATGGAGCTACTCAGTTATGGCACATGAAGATGGAATAAAGTAATACAAAAATAAAGTGACGTAAACCTCACGTGGGGATGAGATGTCTGCTTTTATCTGAAAACTTTATCCGTTTTAAATACTCTTCCTTCAGAGGGTTATTTCTAAGTGGAAAATTACCTCTGATACTCTTTTGGTCTAGAAGTGAAGGCTTTTGGATAGTTATAAAAGTGTAATTGGCAGTACTAAAAAAAGTACTTTAAATTAGCACTCTCTTATTAAAGAAAAATGTGTATACATCTGGACCAGACATTTTGTTTTGAATTTCTGTCAGAAGTTACAGAAAATAATTGAGCTTTATACATTCTATTTTTGAAGAGAAGCTTATCAGTTAAAATGTTGACAAGTTCTGTTATAGATAACATACAATAAGAGTGCTAGAAGGAATTTTTTTTAGGTGACTGTGAAATCATGATACATACTCAGAGAAGCAAAAATAAATTGTTTTGCCCCTATTTCTGGCCTAGTTTGCTAAATTTTGCATGTTGCCCTCATTATTGCAAATTTATTACATTTAACTATTAAAAAAATAACTGGTACTCTAAATAATCCTTTACTAAAGGAGTTGAAGAATAGCAGTCTTTGGTCCCAGTATAAAGCTTCATTATATGAAATGTGTTCTATTTCAACCTTGAAATCTCACATGAAGTAGTCCTTACCTGACTACTGTCTCTTCTTATGAGTAAGAATATTTGAGTCTGTGTAAATTACTGAAATGAAAAGATGAGTATCAGTTAATCAAATGTCTTCTATCAGGTAAATATACTTATCCACAAGCATCCAGCAAAGAAACACGTTATAGAATGTCCTTGCAAGGTTTATGATTTCTTGACTGATGTTACTTAAATTATGATACATCTTAACATACATTTCTGCTATTAGAGAATCTAATAATAAAGATTTGAGAGATCCCAGTAGGTCAGGCTCCTTCCTGAAGGAAACTTTACTTTTGGCTAGATTCTGGGACCCTGAAGACCTGCCCCAATATTAACAGCATTTTAAAATACCAAATCATTTAGGTTTAACCACTTTATTTTTAATTGGTGTTAAGGGTTATTTAGCAATTTTAGTAATTCAGACATGCAGCCTTTATGAGAAGATGATCCCACATTGTGGAGCTACTGTCTGACACGCTCCTGTCTGCTTTCTGCTGGATCTCACAAACTCCTGTCCCTTTCCAGGCTGGATTGATGTCACCTGGGATGCTGGTGGCTCTAACTCTTACCGTATGGGCGCAGAAGGAAAATTTGACCTCAAGCTTGCACCAGGGTACGACCCTGATTCAGCGGCATCACCCAAACCTGTTTCATCCACTGTTTCAGGCACAACGCAGTCATGGAGCAGCTTGGTGAAAAACAACTGTCCAGACAAGACGACTGCTGCTGCAGGCTCCTCAAGTAGAAAAGGAAGCAGCAGTTCTGTGTGTAGCGTGGCCAGTAGCAGCGACATCAGCTTGGGTTCGACCAAAATGGAGCGGAGATCAGAAAGTGTAATGGAGCAAAATATAGTTTCAGGCACTGACGTCCATGAACCAATTGTTGTTCTGTCTTCCGCTGATAGTGTGCCTCAGGCTGACATAGGGTCATCTTCCAGTGCAAGCACCAGCACCTTAACAGCGGACATGGGAAACGAAAACGCAGAGAGGAAGTTAGGTCCTGATAACTCAATACGTACTTCTGGGGAGTCCAGTGCTATATCCATGGGAATTGTTAGTGTAAGCTCTCCTGATGTGAGTTCAGTCTCTGAACTGACTAATAAAGAAGCAGCTTCCCAACGACCTCTGAGCTCTTCAGCAAGTAACAGACTCTCAGTCAGTTCTTTGTTGGCTGCTGGGGCACCGATGAGCTCTAGTGCAAGTGTTCCTAATTTATCATCTCGAGAAACCTCTAGTCTGGAGTCATTTGTACGAAGAGTAGCAAACATAGCACGTACCAATGCCACAAACAACATGAATTTAAGCCGAAGTAGCAGTGATAACAATACTAATACTTTGGGAAGAAATGTAATGAGTACTGCAAGTAAGTAACCTATGATTATTTTTATTTAAAGCTTTTGTTGGTTTTGTTACTTTCAAGACTTGAAAAAGCATGAATTCTTCTGGTCTGATAGAGAATGACCTTAGAGCAGCCTTGACCTTGTATATACCTGTAGAACTCTTGAAGAGCTCACAAGAGTTTATGTCAGCTGGCAAGTGTTAACGTTGCCCTGTTATGTCAGATTACAGTGTTATACCCATCAGATAGATCTATTACATGTTTAGGAAGACAGAGACCATGGTTTAGATCAAGAGGCTGGAAGACTTGCAACAGTAGCTAGTGTGGAATGCTCATGCTTTCCGATCTGGGTAGATTTTGAAAACCTACTGTGTGTGTGCTTGTTTCTGTTATTTTTTCCATTTTCCTCAGGACAGGCAGTTTGTGCATATTGTGAAGTCTCTGAGCTTAAGAGCTAAGAACACAGTAGAAAGAAATGAGTAAATTGCAGTATGATGAAATTTTAGTAGCTTCCTTCATTCTGTCAGGCTGAATAACTTGGTGTACTCTAATACTGTGTATGTTTTCTGAAGGTGGTATAGTCATTGGGGGTTATATTCAGCAAACTGTTAGGCATGTTAAGTGTCAGGAGTTTAATTCTGTGATTCTAAATGGCATTGTGTACATGCTTTAACATTTGCATGTTTGAAGATCATATTATAGGATCAAGGTAATAGGAGGTAAGCTGTTTAAACCTGCTTGTTTAGAGTTCACTCTTCTGAATTTTCAGCATGCTCCCATTAGAGTTGTTACTCTGCCAGCCTTGTTGAGTATTTTATTCAGTGAGAGTGATAGTATTTTAACTGGAGAGCTGTATTTCATGAGGTAGGCAAGTTCCCCAAGCCAGAAAAATGCACACTTAACTCGTGTTTTCAGGCTCTTTTAGGATTTTTGTGCTTCCTTATTTTAAAACATGGTATTTGCTTTTTAGCATTCCGAAATGTTTTTGAGTAGTGTTTTCTTTTTTGTTGGGGAGATCTTTTAGTGTATTCCTATGTTCAAATTGTGATAATGGGGGGCAGGGAATGTTTGCAGCTTGGACAAAGAGCATCTTTGCAAAACTTTTCTCATAAAAAGTGAGAAACTTCAGTGTTTGGATATCATACACTGCTGAAGTAGAAATAAGAATGCGGCAAATTAAAAATTGGATTTAATATTAAAATATACTTTAAAATTGTCCCTCATGTTGAAATTATTTTGTGTTGTGTTTTATGCAAATATCAACTGTTAATGGGAAATTGTGCCCTAAAAAGAGTGTGGAAACTAAATTTGAGCAATCTCACTGAAGTTCTACTAGAGCATTGTAAAAAGCTTAGATATTTATTTATTTGGTCTGCCCACGTTTAAATATCTAACCAACACACCTGCCCCCAGTTAGAAAAAGTTGCACTCCATCCCTGCACTCTCTTCCAAGTCAAGTCTGAAATCATGATTACAGATGTAAGTTTTCTGGATTTGCTGTAGTAATTGCATTTAAAATCATGGGTATTTGCCAGGAGTTAAGTGTTGTTTAGGGTAGGCAGTTTCAATGTCTTCTTGAATTCAGAGCAAATGAAATGCTGACACTTAATGGTTTTTTTTCCTGTTCATTGTAACTGTTATTCATTAGAAGTGTGTAGAAGATACAGATACTGAACAAATTATTTTCAAATTCTTAACAACAGAAGAACCTTCTGGTTTGGAAAATTTTTGTGCTTCCAGAGAGATGAGTTTATTAATAACGCTAAATTTAAAGTTCACTCTCTCCCTCCCCGTGCACAGAAATAATTTCAAGTGCTGTACCTGCTTGGTTCACCTTTGCTGATATTTTGTTTCACATTTATATTTGCAGTCTGTTACTTTTTTTCCTTAGAAATAGAAGTATCTGACAATCAACAAAAATAGAAACAGTGACAGGCACTGCTGGAAAGAATCTTTGTTGTATCTTTCTTCAAGGGTACTAACCTGTGCAAACCTTGATAGTAACAGTCTGATGTTTTGAGGAAAGCAATGCCTCAGTTCACAGAAGCTGCAATAATGAAAGTGACTTTAAGATTGCAAAAGTTGCATTCGATAAATTTTAGAAAAGGTAGATTGAAAAATGTAAGGTTTACTTTTAAGTATAAGGGACCTCTCAGATTTGCACATGCAAATGTGGTTTATCACCTGTGCTTTGAAGATAAGCATGAGAAAATGTTTTGAAGATGGGAATGTAAATGTGTAGTTGCACATTGGTAGAATTCATAGTTAGGTACACCACCTGACATTCTTTCTATTGAGTTTATAGTGAATTTAGTCTATATCGTCAGTTGTTAAAAATCATTTCTTGTGTTTTATACTGTGAATGTGCAGTAGCCTTACTTGTTGCTTGCTTATTCTGAAAATTACGTATATAAGAAGTCCAGTGTAAGTAAGGTATTAAGTCACATGTTTCACAGTACTGCCAACTCAGGCATGTCGCCCATTGTGAGCATATGTGTTGATAGTTGTGAGAAATAACAAGTCACAGCTGCCTTAAGAAGTTTAGAAAAATGCCTAAAAATCACAAGTTTCACATTTGTCTTGTGGTTTGTTCTCTGTTTACCTGTATGATTTTGATTATTTTGCTGTTTACAGGCTAAATTACTATTTAGGCTTAAAGACAGACACAGCATTGGAGTAACAGATTTCAGAAATACTTTTAATATGTTGAAGTAATTTCAGATTTACGGTGGGATTTTGGGATTGGTTTAATGAAATTATTTGTTTTAAATGTATGCAAGGGAATATCTTCAGAAGTGGGCATCTGCATTGTAGGTGCACTTATGCACTGGGAAACCCTTCCCTGTTATCTGTTATCCTTTATTTTGTAATATCTGATAATTTTTCAACTCCAAATATGTTTTTCAGCACAGGAGTCATGCATGTAAATTGTACTCTTCAAGTCATCAAATCATTTATTTTATCTTACCGTATCTTTATCTATAGCTTCTCCTCTTATGGGTGCCCAAAGTTTTCCTAATCTGACTACAACTGGTACCACATCAACAGTGACCATGTCTACATCCAGTGTTACTAGCAGCAGCAATGTAGCTACAGCAACTACAGTTTTATCTGTTGGTCAGTCGCTTAGTAATACTCTAACTACTAGCCTAACATCAACATCTAGTGAGAGCGATACAGGTCAGGAGGCAGAATATTCTTTATATGGTAAGTTTCATTTTAAATGAATGTAAGCAGACTTCCCATTAATTATTTTTTCTTTTCTCCCGTTGTTATAACCTTCTCATGTAGTAGTTTATTTACTGAAAAGTATTTGAAAGTTGACCTGTCCATATGTTACTAGTTCTGTAAGGCACTAAGTAAAATAATGTTAACATTAATAATATTTCCTTGTTTTCAGGTCCTTTTTTTTTTTTT